>CABHPQ010145251.1:0-27456 GCA_902168405.1 Peromyscus aztecus
TATTTGTCCATACCACTATGAACCAGTTTGAAGACCCTCAAGAGAGGAAAAGGATTGATTCAAAGTGCATCACAACTGAAATCCTTCCTGACTGTGTTAACTTCTCCAATAGTAGATCCATCTTCTCCATATTGTTATGGTACTCCATAAGTACTCCAAATTAAGAAACTTAGTATCTTATATTAATCAAATCTGTTCTTATAGCTTGAAAGATTTGAGCTAAGAGCAGGAATCACTTCTCAGTCATCTTTATACCTAGCACTGTAATTAGTACATAAGCTATCCAGTAAAGTCATTGTTAAATTTCCAGGGGGCAATAGATGGGTGGCAAGTCTTCCACTTCTGGAGATTTCCAGTCTAACCTCATAGTGACCCACATAAAGGAGGACCACCCCAATGGGTGCCACCACTGACAAAACCTAGAGTACTCTCCATATTTCTCTGCCTCAAGCAGGGTTCCAGAGGGGAACTGGACCTCTCAATAAATAATTATGAAGGTTGTCGTGGTGATGATGATGATGATGATGATGATGATGATGATGATGATGGCCTTCAAGCCTACTTAACTTCAGGTATGTGACCATGGCTCCTAGACAGCCACAGGGAACACTGACTCCCAGTAAGGAATGTGGAAGCTTTACTGATCTTAGTAATCTCTTGGTTATCTCCTGTTCTGTGGTTTTGTTTGTTTATTCGTTTTTGTTTTTGTTTTTGCCCTTTCCATTGCTTTTGGCATTAATTACAAGCATTTTCACAATCCGTTTGAAATATTGAGTAATTTGTGCCTTTCTGTGGGGAAACTGTCATCATGTCATTTGCTAAGGTATTATGCATATGTAGCTGAGGCCCCAAGACGTTCCCTGTCTCTCCATCTCCTTTTGTCTCCAGTCAACTGCATATGATTAGAATTGCACACATAGATGAGCGACGGCTTCTCATCATGGCGGACCCTAGAGATAAGGCGCTTCAGGACTACTGCAAGAAGCTGCTAGAGCACAAGGAGATTGACGGCCGTCTTAAAGAGCTAAGGGAACAATTAAAAGAACTTAACAAGCAGTATGAAAAGTCTGAAAATGATCTCAAGGCACTACAAAGTGTTGGGCAGATTGTGGGTGAAGTGCTTAAACAGTTAACAGAAGAAAAATTCATTGTTAAAGCAACAAATGGACCAAGATACATTGTCGGTTGTCGATGTCAGCTTGATAAAAGTAAACTGAAGCCAGGAACAAGAATTGCTTTGGATATGACTACACTAACCATAATGAGGTATTTGCCAAGAGAGGTGGATCCTTTGGTTTACAACATGTCTCGTGAGGATCCGGGAAATGTTTCTTATTCTGAGATCAGAGGGCTATCAGAACAGATTTGGGAGTTAAGAGAGGTAATAGAATTACCTCTTACAAACCCAGAATTATTCCAGCGTGTGGGAATAATACCTCCCAATGGCTGCTTGCTATATGGACCACCAGGCACTGGGAAAACAGTCATGCATCATTTTTATGGATGAAATAGATGCTATTGGTGGCCGTCGGTTTTCTGAGGGTACATCAGCTGACAGAGAGATTCAGAGAACTTTAATGGAGTTACTAAATCAAATGGATGGATTTGATACTCTGCATAGAGTTAAAATGATCATGGCTACAAACAGACCAGATACACTGGATCCTGCTTTGCTGCGTCCAGGAAGATTAGATAGAAAAATACGTGAGTTAATTTCTTATCTGCTCTGTTTCTCTCTGTCTTTGTCAATTTTTTCATCTTATCCACCTTCCTCTTACCTTATTAAACCAACAACTGGAATACAAAATAGTTTCTTATTATTTTCAGATATCGATTTACCAAATGAACAAGCAAGATTAGATATATTGAAAATCCACGCAGGCCCTATTACAAAGCACGGTGAAATAGATTATGAAGCAACTGTAAAGCTTTCAGATGGCTTTAATGGAGCAGACCTGAGAAATGTCTGTACTGAAGCAGGTATGTTTGCCATTCGTGCGGATCATGACTTTGTCGTTCAGGAAGACTTCATGAAAGTAGTCAGGAAAGTGGCTGACTCCAAGAAGCTGGAGTCCAAACTGGACTACAAGCCTGTGTGATTTCCTCTCAGGTCTTGATGGCTGCATGACAGACACTGGCTTAATGTCAAAATAAAGTTAAGGAAAATAATGTATGTATTGGCAGTGATCTCATTAAAAGTGAATAAATATGTATGAGCAAAAAAAAAAAAAAGAATTGCACACATAAAGGTAGTTATTTCCAGAGGTCCTCATCAAAATACAAACCTTCATCAACTTTTTTTTTATAAGTCACATCTTCCATCAGAAACTTAGGGGTGAGTCCTTCTGAATTCAGGAAGACATACACTCCCCAATACTTTCTATGACTCTCCTGCTGTGAGCACAGCTAAGAAAAGCCAACTTCAGCCTCTACCCAGAATAACTTGTACTAAAAACAAACTCCTTAGCAGGAATGTTTAATGAACCCACACACTCCCACTGAATGATTTGCTCTAATGGGCGTAAAGCAAGGAAATATGAGGCTCTGTCAGGAAGACTTCTCTCAACCCACGACAGGAGTGGAGGATTCATTGTGGTGTAATTCCTCTTCAGGGAGTCAAAGGTGAGTTTCCAGCCACTCCAGAGAAACATCCATTTAATTCAATACAATGAAAAGTATTTTCCATTGAACAACATCAAGAATTTTGTGCTCTTCCCTCAGGCTGCAAAGCATGAGGTTAACGGTGCGCATACACTGAAACTGTAAGGAGATGGGATGGCATCTTACTTTAAAATAATTCATGGGAAATGGTTTTGTTTTGCTTTGCATTGTATTTGAAATACTTTTATAAATTTGAGATTATTTCCTTTCAAACAGTTTAAAATACGTATCTAATTCCATTCATTGCATATACAAAGCCTTGCTACTAACAAGTGTTTTTCTCATTTTCTTTATTAAAGTTGAATCAAATCAAATTATAATACAAAATGCTTAACAAGCGGAAATCAATAGATCCACACAAGTAACTTACAGTTTTATTGAAAGAGACTACTACGACAAATTCAAAGCACCGACCGTCTTCCTCCAAGAACTATACATAAGCAGATGATCTCCAGGAAAACCAGTGCTAGTTGGATAGTTTTATCGCACTGTGCTGAGATGTGCATCACAGCACAGACGCCACGCCACAGTGAAAACGCGAGTTACTAACTGTGTAACACTTGGATGTCCTTAGCGTCTCCACCTTCACACATTCTAAACTTTGATAGAACAGACTCCTCTCTGACTAGAATGCTTCCCTGCATGTGTTTCCAAACAAGAAATACCTTCCCACCTAACACTGATACATTTAAAACCATCAGAACCTCTGGTCATAAAAAGTGGATTAATAAATACTACCTCTGAAAAAAACTTTCAATAGATATCCTATTTTAGTTGTTAATTTAATTTGACTGCATTGATCTCAGAGAGAATGACAGTTACCAAAATTATCAAATAAATCCTTACCTATCCAACTCATTAAATATTTATGGTATATGGATCTTCCTCAAGGCCTTAAGTTGGACACTGAGAAGGCAAAACAATGGCTGAAGTGTCCATTCTAATATTCAGGCTCTTGTCTTATGTGACAGTAGATTTAACCATACAATTTTCTTAAAATGAAGTTATTCCACCAAGAAAAATACAAAGAAGATTTTTAATAATTAGCTTTACATTTAAAAGATGAGAGAGATCTGAAACAAATCATTGAAATTAAGAAAATCAAGGACACCTTCTCAGAAAATAGCAAAAGTGTAACAAATATTCAAGTCAAGCACGGTTATTGAGTTAATGATAGGGCCACTCCATAATGGAAAAGAAAAGGAACATGGCACCCATCTTCCTCCATCAAATGCAAACAAAAACCTCTCCAGACAGAACAGGTTAAAATTAGTACCAAATGGCATCTTATTAAATCATGTAAGAGACTTAGTACAATTGAGTAATGAGATTTGCCAGGAAAATGCATTGGATGGCTCACGCATTTATGTGAGACTCAGTTCATTTTTTCCACTAGTGACAGAAAAAAACAACACACATAGGATAGCTCCCGGCTCTGCTAAAACACAGAGCAAATGTAGGAACCTGTTCACCAGCTCAGGGCAGTTCTGCTGCAGTGGTATTGTGTAACCTGACAGTCTGAACTGCATTAATGCCACGAGCCAGCCAACACTGCTACACAATATGCCAGTGATTACCCTGGTGGTCATTAGCATTATTAGGTGAATATATTACACGAAATAATGCCTTAAATAGCTGTTTATAAACTGAAGAATTCCTCACTGAGACTCTAGGTTACTTTGGTCAGAGAAGTAGACACAGTATTCTGTCTTAATCCCTGTGTGTCTCATGTAGTACACTCTATCACAGTACTCACAATGAGAGTTTGAGAAAAAAAAGTACACTAAAGGAAATACATATTCTTGATTAATAAGAAAAATACAAAAACTATAAGAACTTCTTGTTTAGGAATTATACCATTTTCAAAGTGAATTTAAAGTTTCTAGCAAACACTATTTAAAATGTGGTAAGATCAGCCAAAGGCCACAACAATCTTTTAGTACGGTCTGAGGTTTGTAAGGCTGCGCATGTATGGTCATGAAGAGTGACGCAGGTGTACTTTGTGGTATTAATAGACACCCAACAATGTTTACCAATTGGACATGTGTTGGTGCAAATCTAGGAGTGATGAGCCAAGTTAGTTAGTTCAGATCTCTGGTTTTCTCTGTGGTGCCAAAGTTGCTGGGAAAGCGGAATTCATAAACCTGAAAGTCTAGAAAAGCTGCTAGTAGGAATGTCTGAGTTCTGTTTTGTTTGCCACCTTCTTGCTCCTGGTTGGACTGACCTGCTGATGGCTGTTAATAGAAAGATGCTCTCACTCTGCGGCCCTTCAAGGGCTGTGGTGGACGATGATTGCTTAACAGAAAAGCTGCCGTCTCACCCTCGGCTGTACACAAGAGGCTACGGAATCTGGCCAGCTGTTGAAAATCAGAACAAAATTAATTTCACCATAGAAAGTCAGACTGATCTTATGAGCTGTGTAAAAAAGATAACAAGAGTTAAAATCTTTCCTCTGCCAGAATCTAAAAGTATCGCAATGTGCAATTTCTAAGTTACAGGTCACAGATCATAAAGAATTGTTCTGCTAGGTTCTCTTTGCTATATAAACAATGTGGCTCCAAAACTAAGAATATAAACATCCTTCACTTGAGGATCAAAGTTGTAAAAGTAGAATATGCTCTAAATAGCGCACACTGGTATTCACAGAACAGTTTTCCATATGTCCCCTCTCTACTCTACAACATACATCTGACATATTTTATTACAAAAATGTGCTCAAACATTCGATGTTTGAAATCTGGTTTTTCCACATAATACATGCTATAAGCATTTTTGTGTATCAATAAACATAACTTTACACACTACTTGTAATTTCTCTGGAGCTCTATACATACACTGTTTGTTATAAATGTGATTTATGAAATTCCAATAATCTGTGGGAGCTTAATATTGTTTACTAAGACTTAGCAAAAGTCTACAGTGATAAAAATAAAGACTGGATAAGTTACCTGGGTACTCCTAACCTCATGCTTTACAAAAAGAAATTGCTTATTAGAACTAGGTTTGCCATTTGTTTTGATTTTTGCTGTGTTTTGATGAAGACAAATTAGTAAACTGTTAGACGGAGAGCCTCTAGTCTCAGTGCAGTTTTAGCCCCTTAACCTCAGAACCACATCAGTTAGGCTTTCATCCTCTTCATTTCTTGTGCAGTATCAACTAGGAGGGAGGCAGATGTAGATGTAACGGTCTTATTAAATAAGAAACACAGAGCCAAACACAGAGTTAAAAGCCCAAGAGGTCAGAGCAGTAGCTAAGAGCTGAGACTTAAAACCACCTTCTTACCCTTCACTGCAGTCCTTCCCCTGAGAAAGAGGCCTACTTTCTGTGTGTCTGTTTTTTTATTGACTTTCTGGTCTGCCTTCTTATTGGTTGTAAACCCAACCACATGACCTCCTCGTCACTGCCTGTCTATACAGCCCTCCAGGTCTCTATGGTTGGTATTGAGATTAAAGGCGTGTGTCTCCATGCTGGCTGTATTCTTGAACACACAGAGATCTGCCTGTCATGTGATCTGGATTAAAGGTGTGCGCTACCACCGCCCGGTTTCTGCTATGGCTTGCTATTAGCTCTGATCCCCGGGCAACTTTATTTATTAACATACAAATAAAATCACATTTCAACACATATAAAATATCACCATAGGCAGAGGAGAAAGAGACTCTCACCATCAACACAGTAGTTTATGACCATGTACTATGGATCTATGGATGCAGAATCATCCACTTACAAGCAGATCTGTGTCTTCACAAGTGATATTTCATCATGTCTTTTTAAGGAGCCCAGACATGGGAATGAGGAGACAAATGATTACAACTTATAAATAGTCATTTGTATTAGAGTAGATCATTCTAGTTGAAACAGATAAGACTTACGAGAAAGAATCACTGATGAAATTCAGTGACAGAGGCTAATCTAACCCTGGTCATAACTCCAGTCAAGATGATGGTGTTGGAAATGCAGTTCAATCTACGAGCCTTCCAGGACAACACACCTCCGTAGTGACATTACTGATTGCTCAGAAGACCTGTTTTGGGTTTACCCACACACACACACACACACACACACACACACACACACACACGCATGCACGCGCGCACACTATCCAGTTCCCCTGGAAGATCGCTATGGATCTCTATCTCTGCATCCCTCTCACCTCACCAGTGTAGAACTGCATCTTACTGTAGAACTTTCTTCTGTCAGCTTGCTCGTTTGCTAAGCGTCCTAAGCCTGTCTCAGTACTCTCTCATCACCTGGCCCGGCTACATAGGACCTGGCAAGCCCTGTGAGGTTGGTTTCTTTTGGCTGCATAGCCTACCTGGCTGGCTCAGATATCTTATCCCCTCACGTAGGCACATGCCCATTCAGGCGGAAACCTTCCCCCTCTTTCACCACGGCTGACTCAGCACCCACCCATTCTTGGCAGATACATCCCAAGGTAGCCTGGAGGCTGGGGTAGGTGTGACCTGTTTGCTGGTTTCCTGGGCTCCACTGCTAAGATCTTCATTTCCTTAAGTAGCAACCTCAGCAAGATGAAATCCTTTTTTTTTTTTTGAATTTATTTTATTTTATTTTACAATATAATTCAACTTTACATATCAGCCATAGATTCCCCCGTTCTCCCCCCTCCCGCCCCGTCCCCCTCCCCCCGCCCCACCCCCCATTTCCATCTTCTCCAGGGCAAAGACTCCCCCGAGGATTGAGATCAACCTGGTGGACTCAGTTCAGGCAGGTCTAGTCCCCTCCTCCCAGGCTGAGTCAAACTCCTCTATGTAATTTTATGTCACAGTTGTGTTCAGCCAGATCTTTAAGAACTCTCTGCTGCCTGCCGAAGTCGAGTAATAGTGAAAATAAGCTCCTTCCTGGAACATAGAGATCCAGACACTGTGCTACGTGCTTTACACTACATTATTTTATTTAATAAGTTATTTTGGGGCAAATAACTTATCAACAATGTATTGTTACCCCATCATACCCCAATGGCAATCTCAAGAGGCAGCTGGGATGTTTCAATAAATAAGTTATCTGTCAACTAAATCATGACCTACCACAGAAGTAATTGCATTAAAATTTCTTTTAAAAAAAGCGTTTTACTTTAATCTGCTTTCACTTAGCTTTTATTATGGAAACATTAATAAAGTAGCAGGAACGCTTCAACCATTAACGTATGTCGGTTCTCAATCCACACTCCTACCCAGTCTCTCTTTGCTCAATTCAGATGACTTTGAGGCAAATTCTGGACATTGGGTCAAAAATCCTAGCATTTGGTAAGCATTTCAGAAAGTATCTCTATAAGAAGCGGCACTTTAAACACTTTTAAATAGGCACACAGTGTAAACTTTTCAGCATCATTTCTGAGCCTTAGACTACCATCATCCCACTAACCTTTCTAAATCTTTCTAGATCTACATCTGCAGGTACTATGCAAAGCCACTTTTGTAAAGGTGGTCACAGAACACCTAACTGACAAGACTAGGTTGATTCCAAAACATTCAGACCTGCGGATCTTACCCTGGACCTTTCTCTGAACAAGAATTTCTAATAAGGTCTGAGAGTGCACATTTCATCAGTTTCTCCAAGGCGATTGCTTGACACACTCACCATTGATATCTACAGTACAAAGCTGCCTCCATAGGTTCATTCACTCCTCCTTCCAGAAACGCCCTTCTTTCCTTTATCCCCCCCACAACCATTTGATACATTTAAGCTTTTAAGCATCCCAATGCCTATTACTCCCGATATGTCTCTTGATGTCTACACTGAGAAAGCCTCTGATTTGGATTTCCACCATCCTGTCTCCCTTAGGGTAGTAGTCACAGCCCACTGTGTAATAGTTCTGCACATTTATTTTATCTTGTTAGGTTACAAACTGTCAAGGATGAGGGCCTCTTTAATACATTATTTTATTCCCTGAACCATAACTTGCAAAAAAAAAAAAAAACCCTTAGCATTTGGTAAACAATATTCCATTGCTTAGTATTTTAATTTCAAAGACACAGAATTTTATATATGATCACAAAATACAAAATTTTCCTATTAAAAATGGAAAGGTTTGGGTTTGTTTCTAGACAGATTTTTCTAAGATCCTGAAGGCAAACACTCAGACACAGCATGGACAACAGCACTAGGAAGAGGCTGACAGTGGAGGACCACAGGTGGAGAAGGCACGCTTGCTTGGAGAAGGGAAGATGAGAGTGCTCCAAGAGATGCTTCTCCAGCTGCAGCTAAATACAGACTGTAAGGTGCACAAAGATGCAGTGTGGCACTTTTCTTGCAGGAAAATGACCAAAGAGAGGAACCTCAAACTCTGCCCATATCTCTGACTGACCTACTAATCACAGCTGTGTGGGACAGATTCCAAGCCAATGCACTGCAGTAGGACCAAGGCTGTGTGGCACAGGAAGCAATATGAACTTCTGTCCCACCTCAAATAATTACTTGCTAAATGTAAAGAAAAAAAAAAAACACTCACCAGAGAAAAATAACAGAACACAGGGTTTCTACAACTTACATGTCACACAGTGAAGTAAAGAGGTTGCATGACAGTTGGGTCAGGAGAATATAGCACATTCCCAGTGAAAGAGTAACTAAACATTGTAACTTGAAAGGATGTTGAAGTAGCATTTGTAACTACTCCAGATTATAGGAAGTTAAACAAAGCACTTTTTTTTTTTTTGTACATGAGAAATCTGTAAAGGAAAGGAAACTCTCAAATAATTAAAAGACAACCAAAGGGAAATTTTAGATCTAAACTTAAGGCTTCAAAACTAAAATTATCCCAATATAAAATTTTCCAGAAAGGCTGACATGATAGGAAATGAATGTGAATACAGACCAATAGAAAACATTTATGATGGATAACATCTAAGCAACAATACTTAGGTGTGACGTCTGACCTTCATATATACTCACTCTCGACACTCATACACAAACATACATACTTGTAAGAACACATGCACCACACATGAGACACACACACACACACACACACACACAGAGAGAGAGAGAAAATGGCAAGTGATTTGCACAGATATTTCACAAAAGAGGATACATGCACAGTTAGTGTATATATGAAAAAAAATGCTCAGCGTCCCTAGTTATCTAATACAGGCAAACTAAAATCACACACAGCTATCAGATAGCTAAATTAGGAAGACTGACAGTATCAATGCTGGCAGGGAGATGGAGCTACAAGAAATCTCATAAAACACTGGTGGGAAGAAGGCAAAGAGGTACTGTCACTTCAGAAAACAATGTGTTGGCATATTATAAAATTAAGCATTTGCAACTTAGTAATTACAGTCATGGGCACTGGTTCAAGACATAAGAAAATGTGTCTATCCAAGTGTGAATGTCAATTAGTCCCATATTCAAATGTGAAACAAAGTGTTCATAATAACCCCAATCTTAATGTCCAAATTGCTGAATAGAATTTTTAATGTGGTATATCTATGTTACAATTGACTTTATGCCAGTAATAAAAATGAGTGAAATGAATAGAGCCTAAAATTATTATGCTAAAAGTCAAACACAAAAATTTATCTACCTGCCAGGCTCTGTGGCACAGGCCTGTAACTGTAGCTATTTTGGAAGGTAAGGTAGGGTGTTCATAAACTCAAGGCCTGGATAAGCTATAGAGTGAGTCCAAGGTCAGCCTTGGCAACTCAGTGACTTTATCTCAAAATAAAAAGTATACATACAAATAGTATTTACAGACTGATCAGGTTATATTTAGGAGCATATATGTAAATACATACACATATATGCATGCAATACCAATGCAAAAAGAGGTCATGAATTTGAAAGAGAGCAAGGAGGTGTATATGGAAGGGCCTGAAGGGAAGAAAGGAAAGGGAGAAATGTAATTATATTATAATCTCAAAAATTAAAGGAAGAAAAAAAGAGGTGGGGGGGTGAGAATGTAGGTCAGTGGTAGAATTCTGGCCTAACATTTGTGAGGCTTTGGGGTCTCCTCTGTCACAGCATTTAAAAAACTCAAGGCAAAAGTTTTTACTGTTTGATTCAGTTAAACAAAAATTCTAGAAAGTGACAAACTCTAGTGATAGCATAACAGTTGTTGCTGGGATATGACAAGAAGATCTTTGGCCAAAAGAGCTACGCTGCATTCATTGTGGTGGCTGTAGCATAATCACCCAAATCAGTAAGCAGACATTGAAATTTGTGACTTTTACAATATGCAAACAATGTCTTAATAACTTGTTTTTTAGAATAGGATCAAAGCCAAGTATTTTTTACATTGAATTTTAGCAATTGAGTACTCTAATCAGTTAGGCTACTCCAAAGGGACCTGGAGAAAAAGCCAGCTTCCAAAGAAATGAGAGATTTTTTTTTTATTTAAAGTACCAAAAGCAGTCTATTACTGCATACAGTTGAACCAAGAAGTTAAAACTCAATAAAGTGACCCTAAGCAAGAAAAATTATTCTAAATTAAAAATAAGAAAATTTAAGAGCTTTAAGAAAATTAAATTTTAATTAAATTAAATTAAATTTTTCTTTAGGTCAAATAATACCTTCACAAGAAATTGTAATAGAAAACCCTAGGGGGCAGGAATATGGCAACAAATTAGGGTATATACTTCAAAGCTGGTAGCACTAAATGTTGGAGTTGAAAAATGAATACAGACGATATTTCTCTGTGATCTTCAAAAGAAAGAGATTCCAACATTGAGATTAAAAACTATTTGGGGGCTGGGACTACGGCTCAGAAGGTAAAGGCTCTTGATACAGAAGTACGATGCTGTGAGATCAAGTCTTAGAACTCACAAACAGGGAGAAGGAGAGAACCAACTCCACAGAGTCGACCTTTTACATCCACATGCACACTGCAGCATACATACACCTACATCCACACCCCCCTGACACACACACACACACACAAAATCTTTCTCACATACAGGATATTAAAAATAAATAAAAATTTTTAGAGAATTAAATTTTTTAAAAAATTATTTTTGCTGAGTAAGTCTTTAAATCAATGATATAAGACATTTTGTCTATATATAAAAACACTGAGAAACTGAACAATTCTTCCATGTTTTTGCATTTTTATAACCTTTATATTTTAGGAAAAATTCAGATTTGCAGAACTACTACAGAAAGACTACAAATATTTCCCACATACCCCAGACTCAGTTTCCCTATTAATTATGTCTTACATTCTTTGTTACACTTTCTGTAACTGTTGATCCGACAGCAGCTTGGCATCATTAATTAGTCTCTACTGTACTCAGACTGCCTTTGGCTTTTGCCTAATAATGACTTTTATTTACTTTCTTCTGTTTTTCAGCACCGGGGATTGAACCCAAGGTCCTGCAGGACACTAGACAAGTGCTCTACCACAGAGCAAATCCCTAGGCACTCCTTCGACATTTCTTGTTAGTTTCTCAATCTCCTTTTGCTTTAGAAAACACTGACATTTTGGAAGGAGTCCTATTTAAGTATTTTATGTTATGGCCCCTAGCAGCACTTTGTCTTAGAATTTTCTTTCCTTGTGATTAAGTTGAAACTGTATTTTTTAAATATCTTTTTCTTCATTCCTTTAATCTTAATAGTAATTTGAACGGTGGTCATTAAATGTCTCCCTCTGTCTGGTTAAGATTGAAATATCTAATAGTGTCCCAGCTGCAGTCAATTTAAGTTAATGTTTCAAAGGAAATTGCCAATCCACGGGAGCTCTAAAATTAAGCAATTCTTTCACATACTCTCATACATGAAAAGTCACATTAACAATTTTAGCTCAATGAGCCTCAAATATAACACAGCAGTGAATCCACAGTAGAGACAATTATAATACCTAACTTTGTAGGGAGTTGCTTTTAGTAAGGTTCATTTTATTCTCACTAAAGAATTAAATTATATATTTTTATAATGTTCTTGTCAAAATCACTCATGGATTGGAGAAAAAAAAACAATAACACAAAGTTATTTTCCAAGTGTCTTTAAAGAATAAAGATGTCTTGAACTATGTAGGAAAACATTACCCACTTGCCATTAGCCATTTTGAAGTTATAATACTTAAGTTTTTGAAGTTTAGTAAACAAGTAAAAGTAAGCAATTTAGCAAGTGAAAGAAAGAAAATTAAACCCATTTGTAAGACCACTGAATCAGAAGCAGGTCATTTTTTTTTTCTCATTAGATGATGGACAAAATTCATAGGGCTCCTGGATTTTTAATCTAGTCTATTTACTCATTCACATAATGCATATGAGTGCTTTGTCTGCATGTATGTCTTTGCATCACTCGCATGCACGACCCCGTGAGGGCCAGAGGAGGGTGCTGGATCCCCTGGGACTGGAGTTACAGACCCCTGTGAGCTGCCATGCGGCTGCTGCAGCCACTACTCCTAATTGCTTAGCCATCTCTCCAGTCCCAGGAATCTTGGGTTTTCTCCAGACTTTCATGAAGTATTTTAATAACTATGCACTAAGTTGTTATTTGTCCCTAACCCTAAATACAAAGACAATAAGGAGAAACACTCAATACAATCCTAGTGTTCACCCCAAGGGTCCTGAGATGACCTTGGAAACTTGTCCTGAGATGACCTTGGAAACTTGTCCTGAGATGACCTTGGAAAGCCAAACCAGACTTAACATGATGGAGGTGAGGTGGAGAATACATAATCAGGCAGATACACAGGCCTACAGCAGGAAGGCATATTAACTCATTACAATAAATAAATAAATAACTAGACCCATTGCTGTGAAGACTGCAGTACCTAATTTTAAAAAGCTCAACATATGTGAGACAAAACCTACTAAGAAACATAATATTCAGGAACATATTTCTAAGGACTTAGGACATCCTGAGACTTTAGACCTTGTGGCCTACTCTGAAGGCTGAATAAGCATTTCACAGAAAAAACGAGGGGGGAGGGTGCAGCGTGAGTAAGACCCTTTATTTGATTCCCTATCACTCTGAAAGATAAATAAAAAACTTACAAAGAAAAATGCCTGAGTAAATGCTTTACCAAGGAAGGCACAGATGGGAGCAGCCTCTTAGCAATGTTCCCTCAGGCAGCCCCACAAAAGTTCTGTCAACAAAAGCCAAAATTCAGCTGTCATTATTGCAGTAGAAACAGTTGACAGAAGAGCTACCCCTTGAAGGGGTAAGTATACAGCATTTCCTCTTCTGGAAGCTACCAGGTATTTGCGTTTCTCAGAGTGCCATGCCTGACACTGATCTCAGTGTTCATTTCTGAATCTGTGGGAGCAGCAATCTAGGGACTGGGGAGAGAGGAAAGGGTTGCCTTTCTTGAGGCACCTCTCTACTAAAGGTCCTCTCTGTACGGGACTGTTTCTATGTCAACTGAAACAAACAAACAAAAATAATAAAAACAATCAGGGCTTCAAGATGATGCTTCACCCTCAAAGAGGCTTAAAGGCAGTGTTTCTCAACCTTTCTAAGGCTTTGACCCTTTAATACAGTTCCTCACGTTGCGGTGAACCCCAACCATAAAATTATTTTTGTTGTTACTTCATAACTGTAATTCTGTTCCTATTCATAAATTGTAATGTAAATATCTGATATGCAGAATATCTGATATGTGACGGGGTCACAACGGACAGGTTAAGAACTGATTAAAGTTTAAGAACATAGCATTTCTGAGCAGTGATTAAAGTATGGACTTATACAAAAGGTCAATTAAGAACATTACCAAACCCATGTACTTCAAATGGTGATACATGCCTGTAATGCCAGCACCTGGGAGCTGAAGCAGAAAGGTCTTGATTTCAAGGGTAAGCTAGGCTACATAGAAAGAATGTGGTGGAGAGAGAGAGAGAGAGAGAGAGAGAGAGAGAGAGAGAGAGAGAGAGAAAGAAGAAGAAGAAGAAGAAGAAGAAGAAGAAGGAGGAGGAGGAGGAGGAGGAGGAGGAGGAGGAGGAGGAGGAGGAGGAGGAGGAGGAACAAATTTTATCTAACCATTCACCTAATTAATGAAAGAAAACATAGAACTCCAAAATACAGCAGAAATAAAAACAGCATTAAAAAATGATTTAGAGGTTTCCTCTGAAAACATCACAATCAACTTGGAAGAAGAATTATCATACCTGTTGAGAACTGATATTTATAGGTTGTTTTAAAACAATCCATGTGACACTTTCAAGCAGAGGTGGAACTGTCAGAGAACCAGGATATGTCCAATAGTCCCAGGATGATGGAAGCAGAGATAATGGGTCAAAGTTTGTGAATCGGGTTTGTTTACCCTGGAAAAGTAAAGATAATTGATACAGATTACAAATCACACACACACACACACACACACACACACACATTCAAATTCTGTGTAATTACAACCTGTAATCCATTAATATTTTAGTAAAATAAATTTCTGCCTCAATCCAAAAAAGATCAGATAAAGTAGCAAATTCCATGGATTTATTTAAGAAAGATACGAGAGTCAGGTACATACCTATATCCTAGCAGTCAGGAGGTAGAGGCAGGAGGATCATGAATTCTTCAAGTTCAGCCTGGGCTCTAAAAGAATTAACAGGCTAGTATGAAATATGTAGAGAGATCCAGGGTCAAGAAAAAATTTATTTTACATAAACAGTCTTTTAAATAAGGTATAATTTTTGTTTATAAAATTAGAGTATTAAGAACTTAAATCTGGCCAGGCGGTGGTGGTGCACGCCTTTAATCCCAGCACTTGGGAGGCAGAGGCAGGCGGATCTCTGTGAGTTTGAGGCCAGCCTGGGCTACCAAGTGAGTTCCAAGAAAGGCGCAAAGCTACACAGAGAAACCCTGTCTCAAAAAAGAAAAAAAAAAAAAAAAGAACTTAAATTTGCATAGATTTATTGGTGATTATTTTAGACAATGTCACGCTCTTTACAAGTTTAAAAAGGTAAGAGACAGTAAGTTATTTCTGCAGTTTTGGTCTGGTAACTTGAAACTTGCTTCAAAGAAAGCAGGATATGCTAATGTCTAATGTGTACGATTTCAAAAGATGGTAGAAGAATTCAGGAGAGGAGGAAGCTGTTAGTCATTAACACATAGTAATGAATTTTACCTTTTCCTTAATGGAATCCAAAATGTCAGTGATCTTTTGCAGTTGGGGATTGTGTTCCCCAATCTAAAAATATAAAATTTCAAAACAGAAATAGTAATCAGCACAATCATCCCATTTCAGTCCTTAAGTTTTAATTGTTTTCTAAAAGCCAGAGTCAACTCAAGCCTACAGCGACTGTTCTAGAACAAAGGTTTTCTTCCACCCGGCAAGTTGATTATGCCAGAAGAATCTGAACAAGATATTACAGGGATCCTAGACTGAACCTACAGTCTGGTTCCAAAGCAGGGAGTACTAGCTTCACATGTTTCAGATGGTTTACAAAAGATTTGTTTTTATTTTATTTAATGTATTTATTCTTGTGTGTGTGTGTGTGTGTGTGTGTGTGTGTGTGTGTATGGGTATCAGCCATGTATATGTGGATGCCCAAGGAGTCTACAAGAGGGTGTCAGATTCTCTGGAGCTCGAGTTATAGGCCCTGGTGAGCAATCTGACTAGTGTCTGAACTCTGGTCCCCTGAAGAGTAGCAAGCACTCTTAACTGCTGAGCCACAGGTTAACTTGAGAGAAACCTTGCTTGGGAAAGCGGCTGACGATTAAGCCAGCTATGACATTTGGATCCAGATCGGGCTGCAATCAAATCTTAAATAAAATCTTAGATCTCCTACTTGCAGCCTAAAGTTACTTGAAGTCCCAGATCAAGGGGCTCTACCCTGAAGAGCATATGCATCCTGAATACAGATGTATAAAATGTATTCCTTTCACTAATGGCAGTGTTTTCAATTTACCTAAAGGTTTAAAACCCTGGAAGATTTGAGTGCCTTCTCTAGCCATACCTGGATCCTGTTGCTACCACCTAGAGTTCATGGAAAAGCCCTGGCTGCTTCCCACATCACTCCCAATATCTGCCTCTCAACCCCACCCCAAGCTCCACAAGTTACAACATCAGTAGATAATGAGGCATGGAAAAAGAGCACGCCCTAAGGAAAGTGTCCCCAGGTGTAATGACAGGACTTGCCTGTTCACATGCAAATACCAGAAAAGGAGAAGCTTGGGATTTTTTTTTTTTTTCAAAACAATTGATCGGTATGTTTGAGATGATTTGCCAATGTTGTCAAACAAAGGCCTCAAGAAGCATGAGCTTAAATTTTCTGCTGTTCTAGGTCTCTAAATATTGAAATCAGAAAATCAGAAGAGTCTAGATTTCTTCTTAGATTTCAGCTGTGACTTCTGCTGCTATTCTTGCGGATGTATCAGTTGCTACTTCCATATGAATCCTCAACTGGCAGTGTGAAATATAATTAGATACCGTTTCCAAGCTATTATGGAACTTTTTAGTGTTCACTTAAAAAGGAAAATACTAAATTTAGAACTAGTTTGCTATTTAAAACTAGTTGAACTTTTCAACTAAGGAGGCTCATTCAGCTAGAGGCCTATCAGCTGAGGCTTTTTCAGGCTGAGAAGTCCTAGAGGAGACTTGAGGAAGATGGCGGCTGCCGCCGGTGGGCCGTGAGTGAGAGCAAAATTGGATGATGAAGTGATGTGGAAATAAGAGGAACAGGCCCACAAAGAAAGGTGTCAAAAAAGGTATACAGAAAAAGAGAAAGATAAAAAACTCAGAGACAAAAGATAGATGGATTAATTTAAGTTAAGAAAAGCTGGCTAGAGCATCAAAGTTTCTCTGCCTTCCTCGGGAATCCGCAGTTTGGATCGATCCTTCCCTCACGGTCTTCCCAGGCCTGCGGGTGAGCGGATCGCCGGCGTGGTCATAGCGAGCACAGGGAAGGAGCAGCGGCCAGGACTCCCCGGGTGACCCTTTGGGGCGCGACAGAGCTAGGTGAACACAAGAAGAGGAGCTACAAGATCCAGGGACGCCCGAACCCACACAGTGGATGTTAATCACCTTGCTGATTGCTTCTCAATTGGGAACTAGTGGAGAGCACAGCCCGGGGCAGGACCTGGGCTCCGCGGCAGTGATCAGTGCAGCTGTGACGACAGAGGACTACAGAGGACGCCGCGGTGCTCCCCGGAATCTGAAGGATCGAGGAGCCAGAGAAGGAGGAGGACATCAGGGGCCAGCCACCCAGCTATACAACAAGCCACGGAATAAGAGGTGTCTTTGGATCCTGTATTTCAAGAAGCTCTCAAAAGAACTTATCAAGATCACCCAACCACCAAACCAGAGCACCAGAATCGTAAGTATACACCTCACCGACTGAGAACAGGGGTGGTCAGCTTGCCCAGGGAAACATATTTTTAGTTTCTCATTTCCTGGTGCTTGAAGTTTCTCATTTCTGAGGCTTGCAGGTGTAAGCCTGAAGGGTTAGGGTCTTACACCATCTGCACTGAGCAGAGAAAGAGATGAGTAGATGCCAACGGAAAAATACAGGCAACAACATAAAGACTTGTATGACAACACCAGAACCTACCGACCCTACAATTGCAACTCCTGAACATACCAAGGCAGAAGAAACAGAAGAAATCAATCTTAAAAATGACGTTAAGAAGATGATAGAGGCCCTTAAAGAAGAAATAAAAAATACCCTTAAAGAGGAAATAAAAAATTTCTTCAAAGAGGAAACAAAAATTTCCATTAAAGAGGAAATAAAAAATTCTCTTAAAGAGGAAATGAAAAACTCCATTAAAGAGGAAATGAAAAACTTCCTTAAAGAGGAAATAAAAATTTCCCTTAAAGAAATGGAAGAAAAAACAAACAAAAAATTGGAAGAAAGCAAAGAAAGCCTAGAAAAAATAATTAAACAGATGAAAGAAACATTCCAAGATCTGAAAAAAGAAATTGAGACAATAAAGAAAACACAAGCTGAGGGAATGCTGGGAATAGAAACCCTGACTAAACGAACAGGAACTACAGAAAGAAGCATAACCAACCAAATACAAGAGATGGAACAGAGAATCTCTGACACTGAAGACACAATAGAGAAAATAGATTCGTCAGTCAAAGAAAACACTAAAGATAAAAAAGTCGTAACACAAAACGTCCAAAAAATCTGGGACACCATGAAAAGACCAAACCTAAGAATAATAGGGATAGAAGAAGGAGAAGAATACCAACTCAAAGGCATAGAAAATATATTCAACAAAATCATAGAAGAAAACTTTCCTAACCTAAAGAAAGAAATACCTATGAAGATACAAGAAGCTTACAGAACACCAAATAGGCTGGACCCAAAAAGAAAGTCCTCTCGCCACATAATAATCAAAACATTAAACATACAGATCAAAGAAAAAATATTAAGAGCTGCAAAGGAGAAAGACCAAGTAACATATAAAGGCAAACCTATCAGAATAACACCAGACTTCTCAATAGAGACTATGAAAGGTAGAAGGTCCTGGACAAATGTTATGCAGATACTAAGAGACCATGGATGCCAACCTAGACTATCATACCCAGCAAAACTCTCAATCACCATAGGCAGAGTAAACAAAATATTCCATGATAAAACCAGATTTAATCAATACCTATCCACAAACCCAGCCTTACAGAAAGCACTAAAAGGAAAAATCCAACCTAAAGAAGCTAAACACACCTATGAAAACTCAGGCAATAGATAAACCCACACCAACATCTGAAGAAATAGAAGGGACAAATTCCTCCCCAGAAAATGCATGACCTGTGAAAGCTGCTAAGAGTTTGAGGCAGATTTGGGGAGAAAGAAAGCCCCTACCTCCAAAGGCAGCTAGCAGAGGAGCAGAGCAGCCTGGGATGTCTAGGGCTCTGCATCTGAGGGGAAGGGACTGTGCAGGGTGATAGTGGAATCAGTGGGAGAGGAGTTTCTCTGAAGGAGCTGTGGAAGGGCTGTTGTGGGTGTTGACTATAAGCTCTAAACTTTAGAAATGATGTACGTACTTTCTGTCTAGTTAAGAGAATCTTTCTAATAGAGTTAGTGATAATAATTAAGAGTAAGAAGTAGAAAAAGATGAAAATAAGATATGTGAGTTTGTAAAAATTCTGTCTTGTTAGATCTGTGTTAAGAAATCTTTAGATGTTTACTAAGTTAAATATATGCTAATAGTAGCCCTATATAAGTTTGTAAAATAGATCCATAGAGTTCCTTTAAAAATATAAGCTTGCAAGAAGAATCTAAGGTAGTCCTAAAACATACAGTAATAAGCTTGTAAGAGGTAAAGATACTAATGGTAAATGTAAGTTTAAATAAGAATTAAGAAGATGGAATGAATACAAGAAGTATATAAGATGTAATAAGAAATATATCTGCTAAAGTAGTTCCCCACAGCTGAGATCTGTGGAAAATCAATGCAATACAGAAAACCTGAGCTAACGTCAAAAATAGTGCGGTTTACAACACTACTGTACCTAGAAAGGTCTCTGTCTGTGAGAACAAAAGTTGCAGAGACGCTTGTTTGAACTAAAATTATTAACTGCAAAAAGTTTTGGTTGTAAATCGTCTCTTCATATTTGGAAGTGAAAGCCTGATACCAGATTTTACTTTTTTTTTAAACTTCTTGAACTTAATGAGAAAACTACAAAAAGATTTTGGTTATGGATTTATCATATTTGGAAGGCTAGTATCAGAATTTATCATTTGAATTTTGAGACTTAAGAAATGAAATGCACAATAGAGATTTCATTGCAATGGGACAATTTCAAGTTTATAGTAATGACCTAGGAACTGTATGCTGGAACTGGGTTAAAAATGGAACTGTTTAAATGAAGAAATTTATTGTTTCTACCTTGACTCAAGATGCAGTTTTGTGTATGCATATATGCTGGTGACTCATGTATTGTTCTATGTTAAAAATGCAATTGTTTTGTGGAAAAAAATAAATAAATAAACTTAAAAAAAACTAGTTGAATGGATGACTATTTAAAATTAAACAGAGGATTCTCACCTGCAGAAATACTCCCAGGACAGCCAGCCCATCCGACTCATGAGCTGCCTCTACAAAGCTGGGGTATTTGTCTGAATTCCAGTGGACAACATGGAGCTGAAAAGAAAGCACACAACATAGTTCAAACATTTGCATAAGTACACGAACCCATAGGCAGTGGCACTATTAGGAGGTGTTAGAGTAGGTATGGCCTTGTTGGAGAAAGGTGTCACTGTGGGGATAGGCTTTGAGGTCTCCTATGATCAAGCTACACCCAGTGAGACAGTTCACTTCCTGTTGCTTGGAGATCAAGATGTAGAACTCTCAGCTCTGTCTCCAGCACCATGTCCACCTGCACACCACCATGTCCCACCATGATGATAATGGACTAAACCTCTGAAACTGTAAGCTAACCCAATGAAATGTTTTACTTTGTAAGAGTTGCCATAGTTTCTTCATCATGGTGCCTCTAGACAGCAACAGAAAACCTAACTAAGACAGAGTCCTTCATGGAGACCTTGACTTTATCCTCCTAATCTACTCATATAAAATGAGACCAGAAGGATTGCAGGCTCCTAGCTATCTCTGGTGAACTATTTGAAAGCTCATTTACTATGTCTTGAACATTCTGCCCAGTTTCTCCAGTCCTTCCATACTCCAATATTGTTCTTATGTGACCTAGGGCCTTTGACCCTCACTGAAGTTACTGCAAATGAGCAGGCATGGGTCAGATACCAGTTGCCCACGGGGTTCACTGAGGTGTCTAGGCTCTACAGGTACAAGAAGTCAACTTCCTATAAAGTGGCTGCTGACAATAACAAGGTTGCTTCTGAAACTGACCTGTCATATATTTATCATTGCAGTCTCACATTTTTGTGGCTGGGAAATGCAAATTCTCCTTATGATAAACTATTTTAGATCTAGTCATATTTTTATTATTAAATTATTTGTACTGTTAAATGATAGTCACATACATTTGTGGGGTACCATGTAGTGTTCTGATGTAGGGGTACAATATTCCCATGACCATATTGAGCTGACTGCCATAGGTAATTTATATTTACTACCTTATATAAATATATTCAGATCCGTTGCCAAGAGCAAGTTGTGGTGGGGAAAAAGAGGCTTTGGGTCAAAGAATCAGAGGTGTTTGAACATGAAGAGAAAGGCAGCTAGTGCTAGGAGAAAGAGAAAGAGAATTTTGAGAACTTAAGACTCTTGAAAAGGCTCTGCTTACTTTACAACTTAAGTCTCATGCAAGCAGACATTTGCAAAACCCAACAAAACCCTACATGTTAGAGCACGTGAGTATCCTGAACACAGAGGAATATGAGAAATTGAAGAATAACCAAGCTGATTTTACCACTTCAGTTCTGCTTGAGAGAAGGACAGAGAAAAGCCAAAGGGCAATATGCCATGCCCAGAAGATTTAGTTCCTATCATAAATGCTGAAGGCCAGGCCATGTTGTTCAGGCAAGGACCTGATGATACCAGGGACCACCTCACATAAGAATCCTTAGGGATCTGCTTAGCAATTCAGGAAGGGAGCATTCATTCAGCCTTCATGCTCACATCACCCTCTCAGTGAACTGTCACAGAAAGAATTTGGCATATTCAAACACATACTTTCATCCCTATCCTTCAAATTAAACTCCACATCTTATAGGCAACTAATATAAAGAGTTTCTGATTAGATAAGAATTATCACACATACTCAGCTATAAAACTATAAAATAGTGCAACAATCATGTGTAATCAAGGGAAACAAAGGGATAGCCAGACAGAAACATACAAAGGTAGGTTCTGCATCACATTCCTAGTTGGTGTGAGATAGTAGGGGGAGGAAAGAGCCCTGAAAACACTGGATGATGAAACTAGGCTCACACGGCTCAGGAGAGATAAAGAACGTTCCACTGAGGGGATGGGCTGATGAGGGTGCTAAAGTTGTTTTAAATGGCTCTGTGCCAATTACAACAACTGCTTAAATAGCTTGCTTAGGGAGAAATGGCATCAAAGGGTCAGGAACGCAACCAGTTAGAAAATGATTGTGTAAATACAAGGGAAGAAATCTTCTATGTAGACATCTTTCTGCTGGCTGAACAACAACTGTTTGAAATACGATGAGAAACCAGAACAAGAAAATCTGTTTGTAAAAAAGTCTTCTTCTCCCCCATATAACCTTACCACACATTCGTGGAGGAACTGGTGTCACCTTTATATATTGGCTTTTTTTTTTTGCATTAAAAGTAAACAAATTAGCAACTTCATACTTCCTGACTAACAGGGACATCGATTAGAGATGAATGACAGGTAATTAACCCGCACAATAACCAGATTATGATTCTTCCCACAGGGTGTAGTAGCACACACCTTTAATTCCAGCACTGAGTGCCAGCAGGGGCAGGTAGATTTCTGCGAGTTTGAGGCCACCCTAGTCTATACAGTTAGTCCCAGGTCAGACAGAGCTACTTGTGAGACTCTGTTTAAGAACAAAACAAAAAAAAAAAGATTCTTACTTATTGATAAAATCATTTCTAAATATAGCATTGCTTAGCTTTAGTGCTTTTAAGTTGAATGTTTGTAAGATGCAAAATATGCTGCCAAGTACTATGAAAAACCCTACCATGAATGTGGAAATCTGATTTATGCTTCTCCTACATTAATGTGAGCTTTCATCTGTCCTGAGAGCATCAATCTATAAAGAGAAAAGATTTATTCAGGCTCACAGTTTCAATGTTCTCAGTACACAGTCAGGTAGCCCCCGGCTTTTTGGTCTGCGGCAAAGTAGCATATCTCACCTGGAGTGCCTGACAGAGTAAACCTGGTCACCGCATCACCAGGAAGCCAAAAAAAGTCAAGGGAAGGGGCAAAGTCCCACTACCCCCTCAAAGGCACACTGGTAATGACCCGAGGACTTCCTCGGAAGCCAGTCCTCTCAAAGGTTCAGCAACCTTCCAATAACACTACCCTGGGGAGGAAACCTTTTGATAAGTGGGCTTGTGGGGGATAATTCAGATCAAACATATAACAATGATGGATAAACCATAACCAAATATAGTTTCCAGCACAGACTATTAACCTATTCTTTATATAACCATGTGTATCAATTACTTTTCTGCTGCTGTGATAAAGCACCATGACCAAGGCTACTTAGAGAACAAGAGCTTATTTGGGTCTAGGGCTCCAGACAGTTAGAGTCCATGATGGTAGGGAAGTGTGGCAAGCAGGCACCAGGCATGGTGGCTGAATCAGCAAGCTGAGAGCTCACTTCTCGAACAGCAAGCACAACAACCCTGGATATGGCAAGAAGCTTTGAAACATATTTCCTCAGAAGCATATTTCCCCCAACAAGGTGGCACCTCTTAGACCTCCCCAAATATCATCACCAATATGACACCAAGTGCTCAAATACAGGAGCCTGTGGGGACCATTCCCATTCAAACCATCACTGCATGTCTTGGCACAAAATTTTTCATGATGAGATTTCTTTAACCTCTCTATTACACCACAAATCATAGTTGAAACATTACATTTTCATGTGTTGCAATTTAAAATGTCTTTGTTTTCTTTTTTGTTTCAAATTCATAATGGGACATAACTTAATTACAGCTATGTTCTTAAACAAAGATGCTTAGAAAGGCTAATTAACACATCGGAGCCATCTCTAGAGCTGACTGAGCACAAAGTACTTTTTCTGAACTTTAGGCTAAACGTGGCCATCTCCCAGACACTAGCATTTCCAGCCCTGATGTCCTCTTTAAAGTCCAGGTTTATATCGACAGCCTGCTGAAGCTCAGCATCCTTGCTATAGGCAAGTCCCACTGGCATGGCCTTCCAAGTATATCATGAACCACTCCAGGGTCTTCACACTTCTGTTCAAATTATTGATGCTCACCTCAACTCTCCCATAGTCTTCTGCTCTGTCTCCCTCCTCCAGCCTGTTCTCCACTTAGCAGTCAGACACGTTTTAGAAAACAGACAGCAGAACAGGTCAGTGCTCTGCGGGACAAGGTCCTCTCCTTTTTCTCTCTCACCAATTCCAGTCCTGTAAAGCCAAGCCTTTCCCTTCCTGAGCATGCTGACCTCATTCCTACAGCACAGCACTTCCCTTTGCTATTGCCTTTCCCTGGAAAGCACTCTGAGTCAAGATTTTTCTCACAGTGCTTTCTCCTTGTCCTTCTGTCTCAGCTTACATACCATCTCAAAGAAGCATTTCCTAACCCGGCAGCCACTCTTCAGATCACGCACTACCATTGCTGCCAGAGAACTGACCACCTATCACCTGCCCCCTGAGGACAGAGCAAGTATTGCAACACAAAACACTGGCAAAATGGACATGATAGATGGCAGCCTCAAAGGCCAGGTACACATATAAACAAATAAGGAAACTGCAAAAGAAGTTCCATTTGTTGGATTTTCTCAACAGAATCATCCTGGGTGTCTAACCACATCTCAAAAACATGAAAAGCTGAAGGGAATCTGTACCACCTGGTAACTGCTCAGGCTTGTCTAGATAAATCACAGGCCACGCTCATTTCACTCAAATAGTCTTTGTTGAGTCACACAAGACTTGGCTTTCATCTCTCTCAGTAAAGTTCAGTGCTATTTAATGGTATTAAAATGAGGTACATCACACTCTGTATTTTTAAGCAGAGGATTAGAATAGTCAGAGTATTCCTGATGAATGTAGTTATAACAAAAAGGACTACCTTACCAGAGAAAAGAGAACAAGACAATGGATCATTAATTTTGTGCTTGAAAGGAATGGTATCAGCTCAGAACCCCCAGACCAAGTTCTCAGCACAAAGGAAATGTATTTACCATAGAGGAACAGAGGGCAGGGAATAAGAGATAAAGACAAGAGATAGAGGATGAGGGAAAAGAGGAAAGGAACAAGGGAGGGAGTGGAGGGGGATCCTTAGTCTCAGAGGGACAAAGGGCAGGGAATAAGAGACAAAGACAAGGGATATAGGATGAGGGAGTAGGGGGTGGGAACAAGGGAGAGGGAGAATGGGTATTTGTCCTGGAGGGACAAAAGACTGCCTCTGGATAGAGAAGAGACAGACGTGGCTCATAGGAAAATGGCATTTATAATGGTAAAAGGGGAAACCCTATGTTAGCATGAGGTGTTTAATTTTAACTGAGCATATTAATTAGGTGAGCCAAAGGGGGTTTTTGATTGCTGGACTTCAATACTTTGAAAGCTGGACATTGGTAGTCAGCCTCAGAAGGAGGAAGTAGCCAAATAAGGAACTAGATCTTGGTGGCTAGCTTCAAGAATGTAATCTAATGGTTTTTAGCAAGACAAAGGAATCAGGGAGAAGAGCAAGAACTGCCAGAGCTGCTAGAGCTGGCCAGTCCATTCAATGCTGTTTATTGATGCTCTGAATAGTGAGCAGAGGCTGCATTAGATTCCTGCAGATGCCATCTGAAGCTCATGTCCTTACAGTTTAGTCAAACATCATTGTTGTCATATATGGAATGTGAGCTTTATTTAGGTCTGATTAGTTGTGTCCGGATCAAATATACACAGAGCTGAACATAATACAAATGTTTCTCTTCTTTCAGGCCTTTCAGGAAATCAAACAGATGAAGTTTAATGTCACAAGACTTGGGTTTTAAATAAATGAATCATAATGATTCCTCGCTGGAAAAATAACTTACTTTTTCCTGGTTAGTCTCTGATTTACACCCCCTCCCACCAACAAATACATTTCTTGTTATTTTTGGTGTTATTGTTGTTTAGTTTTGTTTTATCAGTCAGAGTCTTGTCATATATCCTAAGTTGCTGGCCTGGAAGTCCTGATCCTTCTGTCTTGGCCTCTCCAGTGCTGGAATTACAGGCATGTGATACCATGCTAAACTCAGTTTGCTCATTTCCAAACACATAACCAACACTAAGTGCTCAGAGTTGGTTCAAGGCTATGAAAGGCCACATTTGAAGCTCTCCTGTTAGATAATGATGCTGTCTCAGACACTGAGCTGTCTAAGCAGCTGAGGATGTACTGGGGCGATGGAAGTATGGAGTAGGCTATGTAGGCAGCTTACCTCTGCAGCATATCTCACTCCATCTACCACATGCTCAGAGCCGTGGTCATCTGCTGACCCCCAGTGCAGGTGGAACTGCCGCAACCTGTAGCTCCCAGAGAGAGGACCTCCACGAAGAACTAAACACCAACACATTTTTAATGGTTAGCAAGAAAAATCACAGTTACCCATTCCATCAAAACCCATAACTTCTCCCTGAATCACTAAACACATTCCTGTCCTTACAAATGCACTCAGTTTACAGATATAGATACAATTTTACAGATTTGAAGAGTGAAAACAAAAGACTGGAAACAGAGTCCACCACGTAGGTTTTTACAGAATACTTGGCAAGTCACAACACACCCACAGCCAGCAAAGAGAAAAGATTCGAATTCTCAAAAGTGAAAATCCTCTCTGTTTAACTGAGAGCAAGCCAGATTTTCTGAATAAGAATATGAAATGCAAAAAGGATTCATTGTGAGCTTGGGAGAGCCAAACAGCTTGCATAATTAGATCCAGGCTCCGCAGGATGTCTAGATGACCAGGGTCTGGACTTTCTACATCTGCATAGTCTTAGACAAAACCTGCCTTCTAAGCTGCCGCTTACGCATCTAACCACTGGAGAGAGTGATACAATCTCCCTAAGACCACTGTGCAAATAGAAGAAACATGGTAAGCAAGACGCCTTCCAATGCCTAGCACACAACAGCGCTGCAGACATGCTACCCACTGCTTCCATGGCGTAGCTATTGCTATAACCATAAGGACGGGCGCACCTTCTGTGCTTGGAGTCTGTATTTGTGAAGAAACATAAAATACAGGATGAAATTACTTTTTTTTTTTTTTGGTTTTTTGAGACAGGATTTCTCTGTGTAGCTTTGCGCCTTTCCTGGA
>CABHPQ010145251.1:27556-40159 GCA_902168405.1 Peromyscus aztecus
CTTTTTTTTTTTTTGGTTTTTTGAGACAGGATTTCTCTGTGTAGCTTTGCGCCTTTCCTGGAACTCACTTGGTAGTCCAGGCTGGCCTCAAACTCACAGAGATCCGCCTGGCTCTGCCTCCTGAGTGCTGGGATTAAAGGCGTGCGCCACCACCGCCCGGCTTAAATTACTTTTTAAAGCTCCAAGATGTCTTTGTCACTTTGATAGGGTATATTTCAGTGTTTTCCTTCAGCAAATATTATCTCTAAGATGATAATAAAATTATATCAGAAGTATATAGAAACACACTTTAATACAAAGTAGTCCTAAACTAGGCGTAGGGCATACGCCTGTAATCCTGGTACCCTGGGCTATCCAGTGAGTTTGAAGCTAGCCTGTGCAACAAACTAAAGAAAAAGAAAAGGGAGGAAAGAAATGGAAGGGAAGGAAGGAGAACAGAAAAGAATTCTAAACTATTTCTTCCTAGTTCTGTTGTATGCTGCAGACATAGGGACGGAAAGGAAACATTGTGTGCTGAATACACCATACACATCACTAAACTCCACCAACATACAACAAAATTGTGTTAGACTGGAGAAACAAACACATAACAACAGATATTTAAACTACTCTTCGGAGAGTGTATGAGTGAAGTGTGTGCACACATCACACATCACTCATGCACGGGCACACACACACACACACACACACACACAAACACAGTCTTAAATTCCAAAACTTATCCACCTTATATAAAAAAGCATGTTGATGTAGATATCTTTGTAATACATAAGGGTGGGGTGGGAGGGATGACTCAGCAGTTAAGAGTGCTTGCTGCTCTTCCAGAGGACCCAAGTTCAAGTCTCAGTCCCCATGTCAGGTAGCTTCAGGGGATCCAATGTCCTTTTCTGGCCTCCACTAGCACCCACATGTATGTGGCACACACACACACACACACACACACACACACACACATAAAAATTAAAAATTATAATACCAAAAGATGGCTATTTCAAAGCACTCTGAACAATAAAAAAAAAAAGAAGAGACCACCATTTCTATCAGTCTGTGAGCTTGCTCTTGCTTTACTCTGAAACATAGTTACTCTGATTGCTTCTTCTTGTCCTGTGCTGCATTGGTGAAAGCAGAGACTGGGATCCTGCTATCACCACTACCTAGCTTAGTGACTGTCAAAGGAGATGCACAAATATCTGATGAATAAATGGATAAGATATTTGATTTGTCATTAAATCGATTCACCGTGATTCCCCCTGAGTGATGCCAGTCATATTTCATTACACAGCCTGCACAGACTGGGGCTGGAATGACACCTGAAGGAGGCTAGTCAAGGGCTCTATTGTGCTTTTCATCCTGGCTGTTGCATAACAAAATCTGAGCTGGCCAAAGAGCCATTCCCTTGCAGATAGAAAGGAGATTAGAGAGCTTGAGTAATCAATGTGGAATTGACTTTGGGAGAAGACTCAGGCAAGCTGGCTCTGGAGAAAGAAAGTGATACAAACAACACACATTGTTAGGGAGACATCCAAGAATAATGGCTGTAGAGGTCACAGTTAAAGTCAGGCTAGCTGGCTTTGCAGGCTAAGCTGTGAGGATTGTTTTACAGGTTACATATTCAGACTGCACAGGTCAGTATTTCAGTAAAATATCCAAGTGAGTTTATGATAAGCAAATGCCTAATTGTGGAGAAGACTATTCTTTTGAATAGGACTCTTCCAAAAAATTAGGTCAGAAAAAGTGAGCTTAAAATATCTGGGTTTAGCCAGGTAGTGGTAGTGCACATCTAATCCCAGCACTTGGGAAGCATAGGCATGTGGATCTCTGAGTTCAAGGTCAACCTGGTCTATAGAGCAAGTTCCTAGACATCCAGGGAACCCTGTCTGGAAAAACAAACAAACAAACAAAAAAACCCAAACAAACAAATATTAGGTTTTTAGGGTCTGTAATAAAACAGCTAATGTGTGGTACAAAATTTATAGTGACCGTTTATTTTTAGCTTTCTTTGTGTGGAGAGGAGGGTTAGAGACAGGATTTTTCTGTGTAGCCCTGGCTCTCCTGGAACTTACTCTGTAGAAAGGTTGGACTTGAACTCAAGAGATCCCTCTGCCTCTGCCTCCTGAGTGTGGAATTAAAGGCGTGTGCACCACCACTGCTTCTTTTCGGCTTTTTAGACAGGCTGGATCATGACCCTCCTACTTCAGCCTCCCTGTCAGAACTCACATGACTCCTCTTAACCTGCAGAGAATAAATGGTCTGCCGCTTTGAATAAAGTTGGCTCAGATGAGTAAATAATAAACTATTGTCTTTATTTTACTCTTTAAAACAATTAATAATTTCTTCAAAGTCACACCTGCTATTATTTTCTTTCACTTCGAATTTCCAAAAAGAAACTTCTTCCAAATGAAACACTAATGTAAGAGGTCAAGAAATGCCAACCTGCCAGTTACACCAGTGTGGGAAGCTCTGGATGGAGTCATCTCAGAACACCAGGGGAGCCAGAGTTAGATGAGAGCCTGCGAAAAGTGAGTTCTGAGTCTAGAAAGACAAGTATCACAGGCAAGAGCAGCCCAGTTACCCCATCGGGTTTCTCTTTCCTCATCACCCTCCTCTACATCCAGTAGATATTCTTCCTACGGAATTTCATATCCATTTGTCCTCTTTTAAAGGACTATTAGCATTCTGAAGGGTGTGTGTCTGCAGACTAGGCAATGTGCAGGTGTTGAACCAAGTAAAACCCTCAAGGGGCATGAGGACAATTCTATGCCATTGCTGTGTTCACTGATAACATTCAGAGTTAATTTTTGGTCAAGAACAGTTTTTTGGAGCTGGGCGGTGGTAGCACACACATTTAATCCCAGCACTCGGGAGGCAGAGGCAGGTGGATCTCTGTGAGTTTGAGGCCAGCCTGATCTACAAAGTTCCAGGACAGGTCCAAAGCTACATAGAGAAACCTTGTCTTGAAAAACCAAAAATTTTAAAAAAAGTATTAAAAAAGAACAGTGTTTTGGAGTTGGAGACTGGTGGCTTAGTGGGTCAGAGCACTTGCTATACAAGCATGTGGGCCAGCATTTAAAAGTCAGGGATAGGAGTGGTGGCTCCCACCTCTAATCCCAACCCTCTAAAGGCAGAATTGGCAGCTCTTTTTGAGTTCAAGGACAGTCTGGTTTATAGTAAGTTCCAGGTCAACCAGGACTTCACAGGGTTATTCTGACTCAGGAGAACAAACAAACAAACACAAAAACAAAAGAAAAAAAAGATCTAGATGTGGCCACAGGAGGATTTCTGGGAATTGCAGGCTACCATCCTTGCTCCAGGTTCAGTGAGAGACCCTGTCTCAAAGGAGTTGAAGAGTAGAGAGGAGAGGAAGGGAGGAAGGGAAGAGTGAGAAGAGATGGGGGAAAGAGGGAGGAGGAGGGGAGAGAGAGAGACCTAGACTACTGCAGATCAAATTGAATTGGGGATTCTTTTCCAATAAAAATACTAATATTCATTAAGAAAATCTCTTTGTAAGTAGCGTTAGACTTTTTATATCTGAAATATTATAAAAAGTATATAAAATATGGATGATAGCAACTTGCTATTTAGAAACTTTGGACTGCTTTTCCAAACTTCTCAGTACACCAAGCACACCTATTTACATATTCACAAAACTGCAAACCTTGAGGAAATAAAGTTGAATACTTATAATAAGGCAGGTTTCCCCTTTCTGCTTCACATAAAAAGAAACAAACTCCCCACCAGGTTGATCTCAATCCTCGGGGGAGTCTTTGCCCTGGAGGAGAAATGGAAATGGGGGGGGGGGGGGGGGGCGCGAGAGGGGGGAGAATGGGGAAATCTATGGCTGATATGTAAAGTTGAATTATATTGTAAAATAAAATAAAATAAATTTAAAAAAAAACAGCCAAAAAATACATAGGCATAATGTTAACGTCCCTATGTAATTTACATAATGAAATAAATAATACTTTAAATTCTAAAAAAAAAAAAAAAAAGAAACAAACTCATTTTTCTTTATGTATTTTATACAGGTCAACAGAAAGGGATCACTGTGATGATGTGACAAACGGGAAGACATTTGTATAACCTTACAATTCTTTACTAACCACAATGCTTTTACAAAAACAGGATATTATGATTTCAATTATAAGTTGATGAAGTAAGTGATGGAATTTTATAAGTCCTTAATGAGGAGCTAATGACATGGCTCGGGGGATAAAAGTGCTTGCCAGGCAAGCCTAATGACCTGAGTTCAATCCTTGGGACCAACATTAACTTCCATAAGGGCATTGTACAGGTGCTGCAAGCCACAGGAAAATGAATGGAATTCAGCTACTATGACAAAAGCTATTAATTGGAAAGGTCAAGGACTTTTCTGAAGGTCAAGTCATGGCTTAAGAAGTCTTGGTGATGTTTTAGCTTTTGTATATATATTAGCCGGTTTTGTGTGCTTCTAAGAACTCCTAACTGTATCTATCTGATATATTTCTCATGCATCCTAGGCCACAATGGCAAACAGACCAAATGCTGTGTCCCTAATACAGATGCATGCAAACACAAATGACAGGAGAGTTTTCACATCTTTGCATTGGGATATATATTGTTAACACAGTATCATCCATGTTTGGCAGCAGATAGGCTCAAAGAGTATTAAATATTCATTTTAAATAAATATTATTTATTCTCTCTTTAGGTAATAAACTGACAAGTGAATTAAATTTTTATTAAAATTATTATTAAAACTTCATTTTGTGTGTCTACAATTCACATTGTGAAAGATATGACCCATGAACAAATTAAATATAATTTTTATTACAAGTTGAAAAGTATAAATAAGGATAGATGTTTTAAATATTTCTACTTTTAAATTAAATATCTACTTTCCTTCCTTCTGAAATGTCCATTGTTAGGACAATAATGTATAAATTATGATAAAAGAGTAGTTGATATATCTCATCTACTAGTAAAGGTGTTAGATCTACACATTCTGATGGAAAATATCCATGAAATATTTTGAATAAGAAAAATTTTCAGAATAATATAAATCAGCCTAAATGTAATTTAAAAAGCAAGTGTAAAATAATATGACATGACTGTGTATACATGTGTGACTACACATTTAAATACTAAGGATGACTGCCACACTACTTACACAATAATAAACTGTAGGGATAGACTTAGTTTTTATCCTACATTTTTGTATGTTTTGTTTCCTACACATACATATTATGATTATAAGCACATAAAAGAGATTTTAAAAGCAAGTCTCTTACTACTATAGGTTTACCATAATTAGCAAAATAATCATGACTAAACACTTTCCAGAAACAGAAGACTAGACAAATGGTTCAGCAGCTAAGATTAAGAGTATTTGTTTCTATTGTACAGAGGACCTGGGTTCGATTCCCAGCACCCATATGGGGGCTCACAGCCATCATAACTTCCAGACATCCACATAGCAAACATTCATACATATAAAATAAATAAATCTAAAAAAAATTTAAAGTTTCCAGAAAAAAGATTAAAATCATTTATGAAATACTATTAAATTTCAATATTTTCACAGTTAAGTACTAAAGCCAATTATTAAATATCATCTGGAACACTTTTTCCTACACATTTTCTCTACTATTTAATGGTAACATTATCTTAAGGTCCAAATAGATAACATTTGAATTCCAGAATCAAAGATAGGAGAATAAATCTAACTATCCAAAGTCTTAGCACTACAAATAGAGAAACAGAGCCAACCTGATTTGTCCTCTGTGTCGTCGAAGTCAACGTTGAAGGAATGGCCACTGTTGCTGATGATTTTAGCTGAGGTAGGATCATACTTGATACTGAGAGGTCGGAGTGAGGAGTCATATTTCACTTCTTTGGTTTTAATCTCAATCGGAGACTGCTGATCACCATCGGCAATGGGGAAAAATTCATTCCAGTGCATAGGGCCTGATATGCCGGAAGAAAAGGTCTAAGTAAGTTCTTCATTCAGCAAATTAAAGTTGGTAACAGGTGACTAGAGCGCTGGTTCCATGGATAAAGTGCTTGCACAAATGTGAAGATGAGAGTTTGGGGCTTCATCATCCACATTAACGCCAGGAGAGTGTGTGTCAGCTCACTTGTAATCTAGCACTTAGGAGGCAGAGACAGAGGGTGTCTGGAGAAGGCAGGCTGGTTTAGACTAAATGAATCCCTGACCTCTAGGCTCAGCGAGAGACTCCGCCTCGATGCAAAAGGTGGTATGTCGAAAATGAGAGCGACAACCAAGGTCAGTCTCTGGTCTCCACATACACATGCACGTGCACATACATCTCACACACAAGAAAACACTCATATACACATGCACATGCACATATACCCACACACAAGAAAACACTCATATACACATGCACATGCACATACACCCACACACAAGAAAATACTCATATACACATACACATACACCCACACACAAGAAAACACTCATATACACAAGCACATCACCCACAACCCCACCCTGAAAAAAAAAGATTAGGAAAAGTAATATTCTCATTCTCAGGGCCCCCATACCTATATTTTAACCAAGACTAGTGTTTTGTGGGTATGGAAAGCATTTTATCTGCTTTAAGTCGTTTTCAGAATTAAAATGTGCTTATAGGTAAAAGAATATTTATATTTAATAAAGTACTTCCCAAAGGATCCACCTACTAACTAAAACAAAAGTACAAGTCTTTTTTGCAAACAAAAAAATTCCATCTCAAAATCAAGAATGTGCCCTGGCTGCTCCAGAGGCCAGGAAGTCTGTGGAGAAGAGATAAAAAGATGATGTTAAGTGTCAAAGAAAGCAGTCATTCTAAAGATACTGCCTGTTAGTTTTGTTTGTTACGCTGCTAACAAATATCCTCAGGTGTCACTCAACTCAGTTACCTGTGATGTACAACTGGTTTACCCAAGACACACACAAATCTTTCACACAGAATAACCCAAATAAAATGTCTACACCGTGTCAGTAAATATAACATTATTGCTCACACAGGTTCCTGGAAAAAAAAAAAAAAGCTGCAACATGAACACATGTCAATACTCTGCTCAATAGGTGTCCTGGGAATCAGATACTTTGAGTCATAGCAATTTTGCATTAAAAATCCTCAGAAGACACTATAGAAAGCGCATTACATTTTCTTATTAGATCATTTCCCTTATCTTTTTTTTTTTTTTTTTTCTGAGACAGGGTTTCTCTGTGTAGCTTTGTGCCTTTCCTGGGTCTCACTCTGTAGACCAGGCTGGCCTCGAACTCACAAAGATCCGCCTGCTTCTGCCTCCCGAGTGCTGGGATTAAAGGCGTGCGCCACCGCTGCCCGGCTCATTTCCCTTATCTTTCTGTGTGACTACTCTTTCTGTTCACAATCTTGTCTTCTTATTTAATATAGAAAATCTTTCTATTTCATGGACACCACATATAAGTAACGCAAGCAATATTAGGTCCAGCCTATATTGCTTGCTCCCAGGGTCCGCGGAAGAGTCTACCAACCAGCTGAGGATTCTAATCTGAGGGATATTCAATGAATCTAAGCACACTGAGTTCTTTAGTCCATTCACTTTATTCTTCTATGGCGATTCTAGCTGCACAGTTTCTTTTCTGTTCTCTTACTTAGTTCCTCTCAGTCCCTTCTGCTGTTCTCTCATCATTCTATCCAGTTCTTTCCATCTCTGTCCTCATCTTTGTTCTTCTCCATCAAGTCTCTCTTTTCCGTGCTCTCAGAGAACCAGTCTATACACCCACACAGTAATTCTTTGGTAAAGCAATGTGAGGCTTGAAGTTTTCAGGGTCTCAGAGAGAGAGAGAGGTGATAAGGACCCACACATAAAGCAATTAATCGTCAGCTTCCAATTACAACCCAAAAGGGGAGTGACTAAAGGGGAGTTCTCTGGTAGGGTCAACTAAAGGCTAAGATCAATTAGGGAATTTATGTGCTCAAACTATAATCTAGAAATGGCTAGGTAAAATGTTAGGGGTCAGTAAGTCACAAGAAAGCAAACTGTCTTTGGCGCCACTTTTCCCACTCATCCCAGCTGCAGCTGCTTTCTGATAGGGAGGGGGACATATGTTAGGTGGCTAAGCAGCCTATGTCAGAGCATGTAGCATTTGGTTAGTAAAAGCACTTTCACTCAGAGTAATTGCTGAGGAGAAAATTTAGGAATAGCACCTGGCTGAAGAGGAGTTAAAACTTAATTTGCACAAGAAAGAAGCTTGGCACCTATCACCTGCCTGGCCTTGAAGGCAATCTCTTTGGGTCAGTGGGAAGTAACTGCCTTAACTCAGTAACTAGCAAATGGCTAAAACATCATCCCAGGAGTGTGAGCAGTAAATCTCTTAAGTTAGGGTCTTGTGTAAATAATCCAGGGTGAAGGTAAGGGGTTGAGGATTTAATTGTTAGTGGTTCTTTTCTCTATCTGTGAGTGAGATGAGCTAATGTTTATCTATGTGCAGTTTTGTCCTTGGAAAAAGGTATCTTTGCTGAAATACTGTTGTCTGGAGAATGGCCCTGGCCAGATTTATGTTAATGAAAAATAAACACAGCTGGGGACAGTTGTCCAATTACCCAAAATGTGTAGGGAAAGTTGTGCCCAAGATTGAGATGCAGTTGTGAGATTACATATGCACATAACATGGAGATGCAGGGTAAATGGGGAGACTCATAGCTGTTATTGCACAAGAAGTTTACAACAACAGACAGTCAGTTCATTCAAAAGGCAGTATTCCCATAACACCTTGTGTGATGGTTTCCTCTAACAGAACCCTTAGTTCTGATAGGTTGACCTTCTGAACACTAGTTGTCACTGCTATATACTCTCATGGACTTTCACTACCAGCGGCTCTCAATATATAAGTTAATCTAATGGGCAACAGATTTCAGTACCAGATTTCAAATATGCAATGCATGCATCACAATGTGCAAACATTTTTACAACAGGCAAAGGGCTGTTTTCATTTCCTAATCACTTTCTTCATCAATTCCTAGCCATTCATAACCAGAGCTGTTTATAGAGAAGTCAAACCTATTCAAGATAAAACAAACAAACAAACAAACAACAACTTGGATCAAATAGCCAATTTTATCTATTCACTTGCATTATTGTGCCTCTTAAAAGAGACCTGCCTTTGTACATTTTCTAGCACATTCAACTTTAAGCCCACTTAAACAAGGTTCTTAAGTGAAAGGTACATGGTTCCTCAGTGGTTTGGGGAATTTTTGAATATCCATAGTGATATATAATGCTTGGTGATGTCACATGGCCTAAACCAATAAAAAGGATCAAAGGGTAGTGGAAGAAGTGACAAGCTGTTTGAGAACAGGCACTCTGTGCAGAGTTTCCCTTCCGTTCCATTCATCACTGCTGCTCTCAACTCAAGATCCCCTTAATCTGCCCATGACTAAACAAGAAAAACAACAAGGCTTGCTTAGTTAGGATGCAGCACATCCCAACAGAATTTTCCCAACAAAATCTGCCTTCAAGGTGCGGTCCTCTTAAAACCACCCTATCTGAAAGAGAAGAATCGTTCCACAACTCCTAGCTAGAATGCAGAATGTAGGGACCGGAGAGAAGACTCAGCAGTAAAAGGCACACATTCCTCTTGCCAAGCACCTGGGTTTGATTTCCAGACCTACGTAGTGGCTCACAATCATCTCTAACTCCAGTCCCAGGTGATCCGATACCCTCTTCTAACTTCCTCAGGTACCAGGCATGCATGTGGTGCACTAACATACATTCAAGTCAAATACTCATAAACATTATTTAAAAAGAAAATGAATAAATCTTTTTTAAAATTAAAAATAAATAAAATGTAAAAATGATTCCTTGTTAATGCCTTTTCAGAATTTTTAAATTTTCTGGAGAAGAATTTTACTGAAACCAATACTTTCTACCTATTAGGGTGCAGTCAGTACCTATTGGCTAACACAACCTTAGGACTGCCAACTAACAACAATAAAAATGATTCCATCAGCGACAAAAATGAAATGTGTGAAGATAGTCTTTCCAAAACACAAATCAGAAGATAGTGAAATGTAAGATTGTTATTGTGACTTCAGTCAAAAGAAACTCTCCTAAATTATAAATTTCATTCTTAAAATTCTAAAGTTCATCTGGTGCCATTTTAGAAGTAACGTTAGTCATCACAACCTCAAGCAAGCTGCAATTAGAAATGAAAATTTTCCATGCAAGGCAGGAGGATGACCACCAGTTCTGCCCAGTCTAAGCTACAGAGTGAAACCTCATCTCATAACACAAAAAGGAAAATATAAAATAGAAGAAAGGAACAATTTCAATAAACTTTGCATAAAATGTACTGTAGAATACCATCCAATAATGTACATGAAGTTTTTAATGTTATTCACAAACTCCATTTTGACAGGCTTCTATCAATGCTTTCCTAGTATTTCTTTGCAATTCCTTTGAATAATTACTTGAAGCCATCAGTTCAATAGACCAACAAGAAACCTGTTTTATCTTTAATATATTTACGATAGGAAGTAAAGTACATATCTCATTGCCACGCTTATCAATAAGTACACTTGGCGCCACGTTATGATTTCTATAATCATTTGCTAAGCCTTGATCTCTGAAAGGATAGGTCTGGTAGGAAAGGAAAAGTGAAGAAAAAGTTCTAAGTAAGCCTCCTATCAGTACGCAAATTACAAGTTACCAAGATTTCTCCAACAGCCTCTGGAAGGCATCCCGTGACTTAGAGATCAGTGCTCATGTCGCCCTCAAGTTGTCCTTTTTCCTCACAAGGGTGTCATCTGACTTCTGACCTCTCAGACTTTCCCCGGACAGTGGTGGGCTTTTTGAGTGAAGATGACTGAACACTTCTGTCCGCCCCGAGAGAGCACACAGGGACCCCGGCCCCGACCCCCATCCACCCACGGGGCTCAGATCTCCGGCTGGCGGGACCTGGCCCCGCTGGAGCCCGCGCTCACCATTGTGCTCGCCGTATCCCCAGCTCAGCCTCGCCATGGTCCTCGATGGAGAGCCGCGGACCCTGTGGCCGGTGCCCGCGCGGGACAGCTGGGCGGGCCCAGCGGGTGGAGGGCGGGGCGCCAGTGCCCGGAACCCGAAACCGGAGGGCTCGGTCGTCACCCCCAGGGGGCGCCCGCGTTGGGGGCGGGGGAAGGCCTGTGCCCAGCAGCCAGAAGCGTTTCCAAAGGGGATTTCCTGCCGTCTGGGAAGTCGACACCCCGAGAGCCCTTCTAGAAATGACTCACCCAGGCAGGAGCTGCTGGCTGGAGGTGGAGATCTTGACTGGGAAATGCAAGGGACCTTGATGGAGGTGGCCGCGGTGATTACACACGCGCACACACATCAATGCTGATAGTGGTAATAACTACCACTTAAAGTAACAACTGCTAGTTAGGAAGTGCTAACCTCCCGGGCCAGCCCTCCCTGCCCCCACAGCTCCATCCTTTGCAGCCTGCATTACTCATTTCTCTGGTTCCTTTTTGCTTACTCCAGCATCTTGCAGACTTGGCCCTGCCTAGAAGAAACCAAACCTACTGGATTCTTGGTGCTTAAATTCCACTACCCTTCCAACTGTTGAAGAAGGAAGGTGTTCAGAAGAGACCCGTGTTCTCAGCTCCTACTGAAATGTAAAAACTGTGAGACCTTGGAAATTATTAGTGTTCTAGTGGTCTGAGGATTTGAGTTGTGGTCAGTTTCTGATGCTGCTTATGGACCAGCTAGTGTGAAAACCTTCTTGATGGACAGGAGCCTGACATTAAAACAAGATGAGTGGTTGTTTAAATATCATCTCTTTCTTTCCCTACTATCCACAGAACTGGGGCATGAAATAGGAATCCAAGTCACTTGAGAGCTGTGTGGTAATCACTGCAAAACACATACCACTAAATGATAATCCATTAACTCTTGCATATTGCTACCTTCATTAAATACCAAATACCGCAGCCTGTCCCTCAGCATAAAAAGCAGCAGCAGAAGTTTTCAATATAGCATTGAGTATAGTAAGCTTTACATGCTCCCTCTATGTCAGCAGAGTGCTAGCTTCCTTTTTTCTCCATTTTCTGGAAGAATTGAGTTCAGTTATGGTGTGCAATTTTTAAGAATAAAAGTTAACTCTTATTTAAAAATATATAAATAAAATATAAAAATACTCACTTTTATCAGAGAGGAATACATAGAGTTTGTGCGGGCCTGAGAGATGGCTCAGCACTTGCCTTTCAAGCCTGATCACCTGAGTTCAATTCCTGAATCTGCTCAAGTGTGGAAGGAGAGAATTGATTCTACAAAGTTGTTCTCTGACATTGACATGCATGCCCTGCCATGAAAGTACACACACACAAACACACACACCAGCATACACACATCAGCACACACACACACACCAGCACACATACATACCAGCACATACACACCAACACACACACATAATAATAATAATAATAATAATAATAATAATAATAATAATAATAATAAATACTTTTAAAACATACATTAGGGCTGGAGAGATGGCTCAGTAGTTAAGGGCACCTTTTTCTCATGCAGAGGACTTGGCTCATTTGTCAGCATCCGCAGAGTGGCTTACAAACATTCATAACTCTAGTTCCAGGGAAT
>CABHPQ010145252.1:0-27759 GCA_902168405.1 Peromyscus aztecus
TATAAATTACTTACACCTGCCGAGAAGTTTCTAAGTTTACAAAGATCTGGACCCATCAAAGAGATCAGCAAAACTACTAAATCTCTATGCCAGCTACAAGATTCTTGGTGGGTCTATGCCTTCCTTAAGACAGTGGTGAACACTGTACTATCAGTCTCAGTCAACCAGAAATCAGTCATTTCTTTCCTCATACTTGATATCTTCAGTAGTTCTCTCCCCATCTCTTCTGTCCTCCAGTCTTTAATACTCATGGGGACTTCTCCAGTGATGTATCAGTGTTTCTCATGGCTCATGTGAGACAGTCATCAGGGACTGGTTAGGCTTCTACTGCCTCAGTTTATGTATCCTATGTAGAACGGGAGATATGTGGCCATGTTGCTCAGTTTCTCTGCCTCCACAGCTCACACACTCATCTGTTCTATCCCCATATCCAGGGAAAACACATAGCAGGCTGTGAGAAATTAGTTCTTTGCTTGCTAAAGCTTTTCTGTAGTTCTAGCAATTTCAGCACTGAATTTTCTTTCATGATCCTTTCCTCAGATGTATGAATGTAATGAAAAGTAATGTCTGCTTTCCAGCTCACGGATTTTCCATTTATCTTTACCAAAAGCAGGACTCAAGTTGTATCTTTTGCTTTTTCTATGTCACTCCATTCCCATCACTACAAGATTCCAATGGATTCCAGGTTTGGGGGTGGTAGATGTTGTTCTGTTTTGCTGATCTAATCTGAGTCCTCTTACCCTTTGCCCCCCATAGATATAAAGAACAATAGCAGACACTTGCTTTTCTGTTGTCCAATATACCTCCTGTACTGAAAACCAATATCAAATTGTTGGCTTCACAGATCTTTCCTGCTACAGTTCTCACATTACACCAGGAGTATTACTCAGAGCTGACACTCACCAAGAGACGCATCTCTCATCATGCACAACAGTAGCCATGTTGTCCCCACAGCCAATCACTGATACTTCGGACAATAATATGCCATTCCCAGGCAGAAACCAGTCACATACCTCTCAATTATGCCTGCCTCCACATACCAACAGAGAAAGACTGCTATCCTGTGATTTCCCTAACTTACAATCACTGTCCCCCAGTGGCCTCACCTTAGCCACACTATATTGCTGATGTGTCTTCCACTACCTCCTACCGCCTTATAAGGAAAAAAAAACAATATAAAAGTCTGTCTGTAATCTCCATGAACCTATGCAAATTTCTTCAGTTAGTTGTCTCCTTCCCTATAACAAGAACAACATCATTGCTCTTCCTAATGCCACCTGCAGTTTCATTGTATCCTTCAAACTGCCCCAATGTGCCGATAATATTCCTTCTGATGGAGAGATATTTAAACATCTACAATTTCTCTTGAGATCCCAATGGAAAACTAATTTACATTTCCACAAAATTTTACTCCCAGGGAACCAATGATGTTTCACATTTACTCAAAGACCACATGCAATGGGCTACTTGCAGGAGTGTGAGTAATGCCACCCAAAGTTGCAACAAAATGCTTTTCCTGGCAGGGATGATAGCTTTCCCATAGTCGCATTTCATCTTCCTTGGTCTAGACACTCTAGTCTTTCCAAAAGGACATTTTCACTACTGGCAGAGTTGCATCAAGTGGTGGCAAATAATTATATGGCTTAGAAAATACTCCTGTGCAAGACTTATATTTGGAGAAATCCATTATATGCCATTATTAACCACAACTAACAGCCAGGGTTGTACCTTCATCACAGGATGACATTTGTTGTCCATCACATTGTTTTCTGGTCCCAGAGACAAACTGCTGACTCCCAAAGCTTGACACCTGTAAATTCGCCACTGACTGTATGGACAACCAACAGAAAATGGTTGCATGCAGCTAGCGAGTTCTTTCAATGTAGTCCTCAAGGTCTTAGAAACAAGAAATACTTGTTTTTTGGGCATTCCTATTTATTTTATATTCTGAAAATGTCTTAACATGAACTGTCTGTTAATATCCACCTTTCCAAATATGTTTCAATACATAATAACAGGGCCAAACTTTCATGGTTAGAACTAGTAGAATCTGTATAGGAAGCACTCACTAACAGAAAGGAACTTCAACATGGAGTAGCCTAAACACATCACATGGGTAGAGGGGGTAATTGGTAGAAAAAGATATTATAGTCCCAAGGATTATCAATGTGGACAGATCTATAGCATCACATGTAAACATCTGCATCAACAATATCTTCCACTGGTATAAAAATATCCTTTCATATCTGGAGAATCTCAAGCCATAAGGACCAGGCCAGAGTAAATCTAAGGGGATGGTATCCAAGGAGAAAAATTAGTGCTGTGGGATGTTCTGTATGTTGTGAATGTGTTGCTCTGATTGGTTGATAAATAAAAAGCTGATTGGTCAGTAGCCAGTCAAGAAGTATAGGCAGGAAAAGCAGAAAAGGAGAATTCCGGGAAGAGTAAGGCTGAATGAGGATATGCCAACCTGCTATCCAGGCAGCAGCATGTAATGGCACACAGGTAAAGCTACAGAACATGTGGCAACATATAGATTAACAGAAATGTGCTGAGTTTAAGTGTAAGTGCTAGTCAGTGGTAGGCCTGAGCTAATAGCCTAGCAGTTTTAATTAATATAAGCCTCTGTGTGTTTACTTGGGTCTGACTGGCTGCCAGACTGCAGGGCCACGAAAGCTGGGAGGTGGGGTGGAGGGGGGACCAGGAAAACTTTCAGCTACAAAGTAGTGCCAAGAACAAAATATCAGTGAAACTAGACACTATATATCCCTATTGATCAATAAAAGCAAGAATCTAAAAGGAGAACCACTGCAGATGCTCAAATAAAGAGTCTGACTTCATAGTCGCAGTGCTTGTCCCCTTCTTGTTCTCCTGACTCTACAGGGTTGTTTGACCCTATAGCTAATGTCTCAAGGAGCTGTTCTGACAATGTTTCCTTTGACCCACTAGAGACTAATTTTTTTCACATAAGCTAGGCAAAAGCAGTGTTCCTCTATATAAGGTCTGTGCATCAAGAATATCTTAAAGGGTAAACAATGGGTATGTACACAGTCTAGAAGACTTTGCTGATAACTAACAATCTGTAAAACAATAGAAGACATAGTGGAACATCTTCCAGATCTTGTTTATCTCCCACTCTGGAGCACCTTAAAGAAATGTTATTGACATAAACATGGGTACCTCTGTACTCTGCTCTCTCATTAGGTACCATGAAGAAACCAGGCCTCTTCAGATTACTGTATCTTATACATGCGATGCTTTAATTGATATAACCTTAAAGAATTCCTAATCTTGCCTTGCCCATGAAAGAGTCATACTTTAAACATTTCTCTGGAGTAAATGTTTCCTTTGACTCTTTTGATTTGTCTTTCATTTAAAATTTGAAATTAACAAAATAAGCAGAGTAAGTAATTTATCACATGTAACTAGAATCTGGAACACATGAATGCTCAGCTTGTTAAGCAACTGGAAAGTAAAAACTACAGTTGGGAGTGCCTAGTACATGATGAAGCAGAAGCAGATGGAATGGATAGACAGAACATTCCATCTCAAATAAGTAAAATAAAAACAAAAGCAAATTACAGTTGGTAGGCAAAAAGAATAGGCACTAAGAGCCAGTGGATTCCTAACATTTCTGACTTCCCGAATATGTACGGCTGAATTCTCTGTTTCTTGGTGGTGTGACTGGAAGGAGTTGGTCTGGATCTAGTCCTGAGCTGCTGCAAATTAACTAGAGAATCCCAATTTTAGCCATCTTAGAGCTAGGAGCACTTGGCTAGAGACATCCTTAAAACACCTTTATGTAGAGTAAATTTGTCGGACTGTGGTTTGACAGTTCCAGTGTTGCAAAGGAAACCCAAAACACTATGTAGGTTGGAAAGTCTTCTAGAACTGTAACATAGTGTCAGGCCCTACAGTTGATTTTCTTGTCATTTCCTTCCCTTCTCACCCATCATCCTGGTGAACTCTAAGGCCTCGGATTTCTTTCAAAAGACCAATAGAGAGTGTTGTAAACATAATTGGAAATGAGGGAGCCTAAAGTGGTAAAGCTGCACAAGTGTTTAGAAGAGCCAGAGCTCTATCATCTCCAAGAGAATACAACCTGCTCATGTTTTACTCTGCTCATGCTAAATATGATGATCCAGAGGAAGTCGTATATCTCAAAGTATATGGCGTCTACTGGTGGTTGAATGCACATGTTTCCAACTATGTGCTGTGACTTTGGTGATAACTCTTGAGGCAACATATTCATGCTTCTCTTTTAAAATCTCTAAGGATGAACAATGAAAAGTTTCCAGTAGTCATGTAACTTTTGGACAATGATTTAAATGTCCCCATGGCTTTCAGTACACAATTAAGGGTTCCTCCATGGAGACAAGACTTTGCAATCTTAACTCACTTAATTGGCTTCCAATTTAATCTCAAGCCATGTCCATCTTGAATTTAAAGCAGGCTTAGTATCACTTCCTTTTCAATATATCAGAAATCTTCAGACTACTTCTGAGTTTGCCTTCATGCCACAAAAGCTATAACAACAGAGACATTTGAACAAGTTTCTACTTCCCACCGACAATATAACCTCAGATGCCTATACTTGGCTATTGATAGTACCTGGGCCAAAGATCCAAACATGGGATAGGAAGCAATTCAGCATTCTCATGATTATCCACATGAACCTTTACCAGGTCTAGAGTGAAAACTGACTTTTGCTTTCCAGCACAGAAAGATAATTGTTTCCTGGTCCTGTGATAGGAAAAAGGTGAACATAAGAACAGCTCAGGAAAAACACAATATGTGCTTGTGGATTGTTTTGAGTTAAATTATTTCAAATAGATGTGCCTATTAGTTATCTCATGGTATGAAGGTGTCCATGATAAAACAAGCAATCTGGATATTCATACACATAAAGGATAAAAGGGATCTCTATTAAAATGTCTCAATAATGACTCCAGCATCTTACTCTTTAACAGGGATCCCTTAGTTAAATTCTGTTAGATGATGTAAATGTGAATTTAATTATGATTATGATGAAGACTAAAGACAATGAAACCAAACACACACACACACACACACACACACACACACACACACACACACACACAAGCAAACAAAAATCTCTCTATAAGCTGCCTAAGTCATAAAGGCTACCTTATGTTTTTGTTTATAAGGTTTACCTGAACTTACAGGGTCTAAAATGTTTAGCATTAAGTATACAGGGAGTATTAATTTATTAGATTACTCCATGAATGTACTTTGGATTTGACCTGCTTTTATTATGGTGATGTTGCACAATATCTTCTAAACTAAACCATTTCCTTATTCAGAAATCTAGCTGTGGCTGCTTAAAATAATTACAACTGAACTTACTGATATACCTTCAAAAAAGTGAAGGTAGGCAGGGTCATTAGACCTTTTCCTGCTGTTCAGTTACTCTGCCCAAGTAGTCATATGCAACTGGACCCTGTTAATATGAGACCACAAGGTTTTTTTATATATAAAAACTGGGGTGTACAGGCTAAAAAATTTAAAATGCCAATTTTAGCATGCAATATCCCTGTGTCAATTTCCCCAAATACTAGGATTATATTCGTGAATTATGACACTTTATTTCTATTAGAATGTCATTTAAAAAGCTACTTGGATTAAATTAAAGACATGTGGTTTGCGGTCCCGATCAAACAACATTCCAAATTAGCGTGGAGTGTATTAAAATATCATACTTGTAAAGAAATAATTTAAGGGGTATTTTAGAATTAGCAATTAAGATCCAGTGGAGATGGAAGACACAAAGCATACAATGCCTTCCACACACAACAAGACTGACCCACGTATTAACTCACAGAGACCATGGCAGCAAGCACAGGCGTGTACAGGTCTAAGCCAGATAGCATCATAACACTGAGAAGAATAATAGAACATGATCTCCCATTTCTAAGCATTAAACTATCTCCAACTGAAAACCACTTACAAAGAAAAAAAATAGATTTCTCCACTGTAGTCTCACTGGGAAACCAAACTACACTAATGGCAGGCCCCTTGCCCAGCAATAGATTGCCAACTCAAAACAAATGAAAATGTATTTGGGGTAATTTTTTTCATACTCTGTTTTGTCTGGACATAGTTTGTTTCTATTTTTGTGTTTTTTACTCTACTGTTGTGTTGCTTATATATTATGGGTTCTAAACTAGTTTTTAGGAGCATTCTGTGAGCCTGTGTCTCTGCATGTATATGAGCTTTTCTTTCACTTGTTCTTTGGATTTTCTTTCCTCTTTCTGTTTTGTATCCTATCCTGGATTGTTTGTCTTCCAGTTTGCCTGTTTCTTTTCTGAAAAGAGAGAGAAAGAAGTCATGGAATTGGATGGGTGGGGAGATGAGGAGGACCTGGGAGATGAGGGGAACACCATGATCAGAAAAGATTGCATGAAAAATACTTTGAATTAAAATATTTTATTCACTGTTTACATATGTTTTATTTTTCAAAATCCTCCCCTATCCCTAGTATCACTAGTTCATCTCAACTTCATGTAATCACCAAATGAAGCGATTTGGTGGTGCATGCATGTACATGAATGACAGAAAATATATATGAGAATGGGTAGCCATTCAGGGCAAAGATCCATGATGAAACCTGACTCTTCCATCTCCAGAAGCCTATCCACTGCCATTACCTACTCAGATGGGAGAGGAACTTCATGATTCTGTAAGGTGAATTGCTAAACAGGCTTATTAATAAAAAACCTGGAGCCAGATATTCAGGTAAAAACTGAGAGACTAGGTAAATATAAAGAAGCCAGCCATGTTCTTACTGCTAGAAATCCTCAGCCAAAAAGACAACTACTTCTTGTATACCCATGCCTATATGCCTTTTTGTCCCTGCTATCTCATTTCTTCTCTCTACCCAGTTATATCACTTCCTCTTTCTGCCCATCTGTGTCACTTACTGTCTGTCTGTACAGACCTCCAGACCTCTATGGTTAGTGCTGGGATTAAAGGCATGTGCCACCATGCCTGGCTTTGTTCCCAGTGTGGATCTCTGCCTCCTGAATGTTAGGATTAAAGGTGTGTGCTACCATTGCCTGACTTCTGTGTTTAATATAATGGCTGGCTTTTCCTCAGATCTTCAGATAAGCTGTGCACATTATTTTATATGTGCACAAATAAAATATTACCACATGAGTCCCTCCTCCAGTCATGGTGGGATATAAGCTGGCTTGATATGGCACAAGTCACATGCATATAGTTGGTGTTGGGAGTTGATGAGTTCAAATGTTCTCTCATGCCAGTAAATACTATTTATATATATACCAACTCTATCTCAGTTGAGACAGTCCTTCTTGATGGACTAGAATTTACCAAGTCGTCTGGCAGGCTGGCCAACAAAATTCAGAGATCTGCCTCTCAGTTCACCTCATGTCCTGTCAGTGCTGACCCACACTGCTATGCCTTGGTTTTTACATATATTATATAAATAAAATTCAGGTGCTCATATCTGCAAGGCAAGCATATTGCTAACTGAGCAAACTCACCAACCTGGCATATTTTGATTTAAATGGAAAAGTGACACACCAAATATTGTTCAAGGACCACAAGGCAGCTCACCTATGTAAACTTCCAACCCTATAACCTTCTAACACATCCCTGAAGCTTTATTCTGAGCTCAAGTATCTATTTTAGTGTTCGGAATACTGGACTGCAATCTTAAGAAACAAAAAAAAAATTGTTGTTCCCCTGGGAACCCTAAATATATAGTAAAAAAAAAGTATCACAGAGAACAATCCATACCACACATGGCCCATGCATTTGTCAAAGGACTGAAGAACAATCTATTTTCCAATACTGTCCATTGTAGAATTGCTTATGCCACTAAAATGGTAGAGAGTCTCCTATGTCATTCAGATATGTTTAGCCTGTTCTTTACTGCCATGCTACATTGAGGAAAACACTGCAGATAACACTACTACAAAACTTCCAAGTAAACTTCATGATGTTATCACGTTGCTTGAGTGTCATCATTTTGCAAATCTTATCCCTAACCAGGGTATTAGAGACTTTGTGGCTCCAAGACACATCCAGATGTTTTATAATATTTTGGGTCAGTAAGGCAGACTTGATTGCTGTGAGAAAGTGTCTTTTATTTATAATATGGAAGATGCAGCCACAAAATCTCAACAATAGAGATGTCTAAAGAAGCTTAACGAAATGACATAAGTTCACAAGACAACATGATTGTCAAAAATCTCACAGGCTTCAATACTAGCTGAAGAGCTACAGGTAATTAATGAATGTTAAGAGAGGGAGAATCAGTCTTCTTCTTGGACAAGTCCCTTGATGAGTTATTAAATCTCAAGACATCAGCCCTAAACAAAAATATAAGAGAATCACCTAATAGACTCAGCAATCAGTAGTCAAGGATACATAACTGTTTTATACCATAATAAATAATAAGGGTAGGCCATACATTTTAGAGCTAATGTGGTAACAACATTTAACCATTCCTGCTGCTAGAGGATTTGTGGCATAATATGCCTAGTTGGGGAATTGTCTCCTTTATATATGGTGACTGCATTAAAATTACATTCATATATGTATATATTTTTAAGAACTTCTACAGTAATAGGTACAAAAAAGACTTACACATGTTCAAACTAGATAAATCCCAGCATTATTAAAACATGTGAACCCAAAGTTCAACTCCTAATAAGGAATAAATTTTCAATTTGTATCTGTTGGGAAAGTAACAATCTGAATTTCAAATGGAATGTTGCTGCGAATAGGAACTGCACTCCAGTGATGACACCATGCCCAAGATTTGGTGGTCAATACCAAGTGTAACTCTTGCTTTCGGTATGTGTTCACGTTTTATTGTGGTAGTTTTGTTTTACTAGATTTAGTCTTTGTTTTCATTTTTTTTTCTTTGAGAGAGAGAACAGAAATAACATGAATGAGGGAGGGCAGGGAGAGGAGAAGGAACTTGGTAGAGTTGGGAGTAGCAAAATTTGACCAAAATATACTACAAGAAAAAAAATCAATAAATGGCAAAATGTGTAACATACATGAACAAGTAACATTATATGCATGAAATATCCACTGAAGAGTAAGAGAGAAAATCAGGTTCCATGAATACACATGCTGGAATAAAACCTTGTCAAGAACTAGACAAAAGTAAATAAAATCAAATCTACACTGGAAATATGAAACAACACTACAAATTATTTGATAAAACTTAAAGATTGTGTCTAATACTGCCTTGTTCAATCTGTTTAGCCTAATATCAGGAATAGTGATTACATAGATCCTCACAACAGAAGATGAGGCATCCTGATATTCATGAATGTTTGTGTCTGGCCCAGCTCCACTACCAACTCAACTCTTGGACTGGGAAACAAAAATGCTATTTGGTGTTTCCTAATAAACACAATAGGTGAAAATCATATGCTCGTGACATAGAATGTTGATTAAAACTTGAGATTTTGCTCATATCTTATTTTCAAGCAGGATGACTGTAAAGGTACTATATCCTCTGTATCTCTGATATCACAATAAGGAGGGTTGTGTATATAATATGTCTTCTCTGAATGTACATTTGTTCCCTTTTATTCCATTTCCCTCTGTGATGAGGCTGACAGTATGTGAGTTTGTGTGTTTGTTTGCAGCAAAACAAAATCTGTACTATAATCTTCACAAATTATGATGAAGTGCCCATATAAAAATGTGGACTACTACATAACTTTCAAAATCATCCCTTGGGGTCTATTTGATAATAAAATAGCTAAAACTATAAAAGGGGAGAAAATTATAAATCCACATGTCTAATGACAATTACCTGGAAAGAATGAGAGTTAATAATCAAAATAAATCCCTCCAACATATAGAAAAATATTACTTATTATGAAAGAAATTAGCACATGTGCAGATCCTTAAAGGATAGTACATCTATGTGTTAAATAGTAACCAAGAATATTCACGTATATCATCTCCATTTCACATTGTCTTGGAAGGTTTCCTCAAAGCAGTTAGTGAGGAAAATAAATACTACTATATCTGGTTATAGGATGTCTGGAGCTCAAGGGAAACAATATTTTTACTATTTTTGTGAAAGGGCATAATGTTGTGTAAAGTAAAGTACTCAGTAATAAAAAAATAAAATTGGGTCTAATAACTTAAGCAAAGTCCAGAATATAATAACAAAATATATAGTTCAATCTAGTAATTTACATGAGCAATCAATTATCCAAAATGAAATTGGGAAGCAAGTGGCTTTACAATACCATACGCTGAGAGAAGGGTCTCCTGTGGTGTTAGCTTCTTGGGATGCAGGGAGGAAGGATGGCATTAGTCCTTGAGTTCCAACCTCATGAGCAGCAGCATCAGACCCTTTATCAGAAATAAATGACATGAATTAAAGGACAACACAGGGATAAATGAATATGAGTATTCTTAAAAATATAAACATTGTATTTAAGATTATTAATAATATGCATTTATATTTTTAAATGTCACAATTCACTGACTTTAAGGAGCCAATAATTCTCAAAGCTATTAGAGACTTAAGGTATCCCATCCACAGTGAAGATATATTGCTTTTGGCTCTACGCAAAACTCATTTAAACTTCATAAGAAACTGCCATAAAATAGGCAAAATTGACAATATTCAGATAGAAAAGCAAAGATGGAGAACTTGAACATTCAGTCATTTTTCAAAACTTAGGACAAACTAGTTGACATGAAGTCATTTGGCTATAGTATATAGTTAAATATGGAGTAGTGAAAGGAAATCAGATGCTCCAAAATGAATAGTTAAAGATATTTGTGTGTGTGATCAAGGGTGTGTGAAGGTTCTGGTATATGTACACAGTTGTGTGGAGGCAAGGTCAACCACAGATCTCTTCCTCCATCCAATTCCAACTGGTGGACCAATTCTGAGATTACAATGGGATTTTGTGTGTGTGTGTGTGTGTGTGTGTGTGTGTGTGTGTGTGTGTGTGTGTAAAACATCACTGAATCTCAAAAACTTCAGGTACTTGAAGAAGACATAATAATTTTCAAAACCATTGAGACAAGTGGATACAAAAGTGGATATGAAAACTGAATTGCTTACTCAATGACAAACAAAGGAAATTAAAATTTCCCATATGATGAATATGAGAAATTATATAAATAATAGTCTGAATAGTCATTTCTGCAAAGCAGCTCTATGAGGATTCAAGAAGTAAATTTAAAAAATAAATAAGTAGAAATATTAGGGGTGGTCAAAAATGACAAGGAATCATTATTTCATATTTACTCCAAATTATCTAATACATATAAAGTATGTGTTTAGATTAAAAGATATTAAATACACTCTGGAAGATAATCTGTCCACCAGTGGCCATGAGAACTTAAGAAGAACATCAGAGCCACTCAGGAAATATATGTTTTCAATTTGTTGGTAAGGGAGTCCAGAAAACTACTAAGAGTATAGTCTATTCCAACTGCCCTTGGTTGCTTCCAAGAAGTTGAAGTTCAATCCATATTGCTGAAATACTGCGTTTTTGTTATGGAAGTATAAAAATTTGAAGAGGAACTTCATAAAATCCTGGTAACTGGGGATCAGCTTTCAAAGACCAGGTAGGTTTTAGGAAAGCTGTTTGTGAAGAAAAGTATTGATTGCCCAATTTAGTTATGATACCTTTGAATGACAATGACTAACATGGCTAGATTTCAATAAAGGTGCATGACTGGCTTATATATCTTATCAATAACTAATATCTACATAATTGAACTCAAGTCCTCCTTAAAAAGTCCATAGAATTTAAGCCCCCATACCACCGCTTTCATAAACATTGTAATACCTAACTGCATTACCATTATTGTCATTATATCTATAGAATAATATAGAGCAAGGAAGAACAAATGAGTTCAGCAGGATTTATTTATACACTAATATGTATATAGGTTTATGTGTGCATATATGTAACAATAATAATTAATGAAGAAGTAATGAATTTGAGAGTGGAGTGAGGAATACACAGTAAGAGTTTGAGAGACAGTGATGTGGATATTATGAAAATACACAAGTCTTGTATTAAATTCTCATATTTTTAAATAAAAAAGAAAAGAATATAACATAGGGACTTAGAAAACAGTTTCAGCAGAACAGTAGGATAAGAGAGGAGCATTGGGATGAAAATGAGCAAAACTCATATAAAAGTATAAAAACATTATATTTGTTAAGAAAAATTAATCCTGTGGCAGCCATCCTGTGAGCCCGAGGCAACAGGCACAGAACAAACAGAACAAACACCATTCTGTTAGAAAGGATGGAGCAGAGGGACAGGGGTGGGTTTCCAACAGTGCTGCGGAACTGCTATGAGACTCAGGGTGCCAGGGTAGATGAGAAGAGTGGCTGGCAGTGCCCAACACTGAGAAATGGGTCAGAGGAGGAAGGGATGCAGGTCAAGTTTGGTCAGGCTGTCAGCTGTGGGGTATAAGCAGAGATGATGCCAACTAGGTCTAGGGTGCCAAGATGGAAGTCTGGCTGGAGAGCTGGGGAACCCCTGGTATATGATGAAATCCAGATCACCCAAGATCATATGGAAGAGCTCTTCCTGATTGCCCCTCAGGATTCTCCACCCCTGTGGAGCTCAGCATTGCTCCTGGAACCTGGCTTTCCAGCTGCCAGGGAAAGTGATGAAGAAGGGCTTCTCTAAGTGGGGAGCCAATTAAAAGTTAATTGACTTTCTGGTGCCAAGTGGGTGGGCAGGTATGGGATATAGAGGGCCTGCAAGGCTGTCAAGTTCAGCATGTGGAAGAGCCTGAGATGCACCCCCACCTTGAGCTAGTGGCAGAGCCTGACTACCCAGAGTCCTCCCCACCTCCCATTCTACTATAGGCAGGAGCTACCCAGATGAAAGGGCTATTGCCAATCTCCCTGGCAACCAGGAAGGGCTGATGACTGTGTGCACATGTTATTCAGGGGAATGCCTGAGAAAGCTCTATGAAGACATAAGTGAGGAGAGAGATGGGATGTGCAGTGTTCGGCCTCCCCTCTTCCTTCTACTTGCTGCCTGGAATGAGACTCCAGCAGCCATCTGGATTGTGAGAAAGAGGCCAACGCTGCAGAGCAGAGCAGAGCAGAGCAACGCAACGGGAGGAGAAAGGACAAGCAACTGACACTCAGCTGCCACTGGATGAGTTCCAGGCCCCCATCCCTAGCTTCTTTTATCCAAGAGGACAAACCAGTCACCTGTTAAGTACTGCTTTTGATTTTGTTTCTTAAGCTTTCCTTTGGAGTGAGGAGTTCTGTCCCTTGTACCTAAGCACAATCCTCAAACACAGACTGTACTGTGTATGTTAGGTAAGCTCCTTCCATCCTTGATAGCTAATTCTTTCCCATACCAAGCCTACAAGTTAGAACACTGGCTCTCACTCACTGATTTATTGAGTGGAGATGGAGGGGCAGCTTTGAGACAGTGTCTCACTTTGCAGTTTAGGCTGGCCTGGAACTCACAGCTACCTACCTCCTCAGCCTCCCATGTACTGGGATTACAAGCATGTATCACCATGCCTGGCTTTTTAAGTATGTTTTTTTATTTATTTTTTTGTAGAGGTAGTGATGGAACTCAGAGCAAGTCAAGAATTCTACCACTGAGCTCTGTACTCAGCTAACATACAGTGTGGAGACCAACATAAAAACAAGAAAAATGTCTTGCCTGAAGTCATGACTGTGACTAGGCACTTCTGCAACATTTCTCTGCTGTGCACATGGCAAGTATTTTTAGTGTCCCTTCCCACTTTCTTCCAGTGCCCCAGGAGAACCCCACAGAACTCTCATGACACCACTGAAAGGATCCCATGAGAATAGGAAGAAGCAAAGTGCTAGAGAGGCCCACAGAAATCCACAAAGATACCCCCAAAAGAGACTGCTGGCAATGGTCGAGAGACAGCCCAAACTGACCCACTCTGGTGATGCGATGGCCAAACACCCTAATTGTCGTGATAGAAACCCCATCCAATGACTGAGGGATCTGGAAGCAGAGATCCACGGCTAGGCAGGTGGAGCTCCAGGAGTCCAATTAGCTAGAAAGAGGAGGGTCTATATGAGCAAGAATTGTTGAGACCAAGGTTGGATAAAGCACAGGGACAAATAGCCAAATGAATGGAAACACATGAATTATGAACCAACAGCTGAGGGGCCCCCAACTGGATCAGGCCCTCTGAATGGGTGAGGCAGTTGATTGGCTTGATCTATTTGGGAGGCATCCAGGCAGTGGGACTGGGTGTTGTGCTCATTGCATGAGTTGGCTGTTTGAAACCTGGGGCTTATGCAGGGTCACTTGGCTCGGCCTGGGAGGAGGGGACTGGCCCTGCCTGGACTGAGTCTACCAGGTTGATCTCAGTCCTCGGAAGAGGCTTTGCCCTGGAGGTGGTGGGAATGGAGGGTGGACTGGGGGGAAGGGGAGGGGGGCGGGAGGGGGGAGAACAAGGGAATCTGTGGCTGATATGTAGAACTAAATGGTATTGTAAAATAAAATAAAATAAAATAAATAAAATGAAATAAAATAAAAATTCAGCAGGTAAAAAAAAAAGAAAAATTAATCCAAAGAGAAAAGAATAAACAAATCAGGTCCTACATTAAACTGGAATTTCATGATTTTAAATGGAGGAAATACCGAGAGACCTAAAAGATAAATATTTTCTCCACAGTTAGAAAGGAAAAGATACAAGAGAATGCCACTTCACAGAACATTCACAGGACATTGTCTTCAGGGCAATTACTGGATAAAATGAGCAGTAGGGGTTTCTATAGAATGTAACATAAACTACATCTAGTTGGAAAGAACATGTTATTTCTACAGATATAGTAAGACATACACACAATATATGGATTTAAAAATATGGTCAGCAAATATTCTAATACATGAAAACATAAAAAATGTAATTGAATTTTACATGGAAGAAATTAGTGAGTGAAAAAGAAATGGGAAAAAAATCAAGATTTACAATACCACCAGCTAGGCGTGATAACCATGTCTTCAGTGAAACCTTCTCAGAAGTTGTGGAGAAGTACTTCCTGTGAGCCTCAGTCTGAGATTACCATGAGCAAGCTTGTCAGACACTATATCAGAATCATAAAATAAAAAAGGAAAATGTTTAGGAATGAATAGTGAGAAATAGTAAAACATGTACTCTTAAAAAAAAATCATTGTCATATGATTAGTAAGATCCACATAAGGTTTAGAAAGTCCCAAATTCCTAGACAAGTAGATATAATATTATTATGAATACAGTATTTACAAGCAATATAGATATTAGGCAGAGTGGGCATACAGAAGATCTTCATATGTGTCATTATGTTCTCAAAATGATTAAAAAATATTCTAAAATTTGTACAGAACCACAAGAAATCCAGTATTGATGAATTTGTCTTGAAAATAAGAACAAGATAGGATCATTCTAATCATACTACCTGTTTTCAAAACTTATTGGAATCTGACACAACACACACACACACAATTATAAATATAAAATTATTTGACATGAGGGCTCAAAAATATAATTTACTAATAATCATTTAACTCATCTTATAAATTGCCAAAAGATATTGCTAGGTAAAAAGCTTCTCAAGTGTTCTGTCATAATTGGATAACACAGTAAAATTAGATTTTTAACTTACATAATATTGTGGGATAATATTGTGTGATTATTTTATAAGCAGGCTACAGGACTGCAGGGCCCAGGGAAGACCAGAGAAACTTCTAGCTACAAAGGCACCAAAATGTGGGACCTAAAACCTGAGAAAGCTTAAAAAAAGATTCTAAAACAGAACTAAAAACAGCTTCCTAGTTGTGTGGGCTTGAGTGCAGCATGGTGGATTTCCTCCAAGGTACACAGTGGCATCTCTAAGCTACACAGTACACTGCTTTGTGACAGATTTAGCTTTTGCTAGTACAGAAAAAAAAGAGGTTTCTGGGCTACATGTTGCTGAATGGAAGCACAGATCCACTGCTTCCCATAGTCAGTGGTGAGTCTAGCTCCCAGAGCTGGCAGTAAACATAGTTCTGTCATGTTGGGAAGCTGAGGTGGGTGGAGCCAGCAGACAAAGCTGCCACTTCAGTCCTAGTAATGCTGTAATTTAAAGCAATAGATTCACAATAAAGCATATTCAGATGGAACAAGACTTTAAATGGTTTACAGTACGTGTAAAATTGTATGCAGGCTTGGAGGACAGAAGAAAATGAATATAGACAGTTATATAAAGAAATAGTTTTAAAAAATAATGTCTTTAAAGAGACAGTAAAGGTAATATAAAAAATAAGCCACATACAGATGGATATTACACTGAGAATCTGGATTGTGTTGTCTTTGATATTTTTAACTGCAGAAAGATATTTGATTGTAAAGGCTGATAAATTAAGCATATATATATATATATATATATATATATGGTATTTTGACTTCAAAATTTGTATCTAAGGATATGTTGCTTTGGAAAGGAGGCTCTGCTTTTGTTTCCACAGGAAGCAAGAGGCTATGGATTTGTTCCAGATTATGATACATCAGGTTTGATCAACCAAGACCTCTTGAAAAGTCTCCAGTGACAGTATGGCTCAGATCATCCAACATCCAAAATCAACTTCAAGGCAACTGGCTCAGAGAATACAGCATCACAGACTAACTACTCCAGTCAGGATTTGGCCATAATCCTAAAATTTTCTTTGTGTTCCCATAAGATTACCAGTGCCCTCTATCAACAGGAAATAGCCTAGAAAACTATGCCCACATTCCCCAAAAAATGGATTATGGATATTTGTCTTTGTTTAGGTTGTTGGTTACAAATTGTTATTGGTCATAGTCAATCTCTTTTTAAAAGGATAAAGGAGGATATGATATAAAATATAGGATATAGATATGATAAGATGAAAAGGTAGATTATTGAATCTACTTTTAAAGAGCAACAACTTGTTTGAAATGTTTTACATTGCTATGGATTTTCGTTTATTGATACAAATTTCAAGTTAATTTTGTTATACTCTATGTATATTTCTACTCTTGTTTAAAGTATTTTTGTGCAACTCATTTGAAATTGTAGTGTATAGTTGAGAAATACAGATTAAAAATTAGTCATCTATGATAATCAAACTTATAGTCATGTTAGTTAAGTTTTCTAGGTATACATAGATATATTTCAATTAGGTAGGTAAACTTCAAACACTTCAAAGACCTACAGAATATGGCATTTAAAATATTTAAAATGTTTTAAAAACTTAGACTTTCTGGACAACGAGACACGTCAGCTCCTGGCAGCACCAATTTGCTTCAGATAGAAATATGGGTATCAAAGGCACTCCATATGGAGTTTATCTTCTTCTTGGCAAAAATAGCCATTTGGGCAAGAAACTGTTCTTTTTTTGGTGAGTTACACTGTATTTTTATTTCTTTGAGGCAGAAACTATAAAATACTGAATTATTACTTCACAGCAAAGCTGCTATTTAAAAAATTCAACTAATATTGACTGCTGTCAGATCAGTTTATAGATTTATTGGCATAAGAAGTAGATATAAACTGAGGTGAAGGCAAGGTCAGGTCAATATTTATCTTGTAAATCAATAGATTTGGATACAAATAAAAAGTAATGCTAAATACATGTGCATGGTTGGTAGGAAGATGAAACAGCAGAACAGAAAGTTTGTAGTTGGATTGTGTATTATTTACCCTAAAGGTATGAAAGGGTCATAATTCTAAGTAACAGTACCAAGAATATAGGATACATAATGGAGACATACAATATTTGTGTCTCCAGAAGACAATCATTGCATTATTAGCTATAGAAATTCTTTTTCACGTTAGCTCTTATTTATGTCTTAGGAGAAAACAGAAACAAGTAGGAGGATACTGAGTTCTAACATGGAGTTCTGCTCAATTTTTTAACCAGTGTCACTTGAAATATTGTTTCTCAGAATGAGCTATAATTTCTTGGATACTTATTTATCATTTGCCTAACAGCTCACTTGTGTGCTAAGATACCCCATATACTCTAGACACACAACTCTTTAATTACTTAAAGGGATACTGTTTTCTGTATTTCCTAAGCAAATTCTCACAAATTCTCAGCTCCTCATATCCATTCCAGATAACAGAAAATTGTCCAATATTTACTGAGTTTTTAGTAGAGAAATCTGAAATACTTGTTATTTTAACTTTTTTTCTTAATCATTTCTCTACTTAAAACTCAGTAAATATTAGACAAGAAACTGTTCTTGCCTGGACTGCTTTACAAAAATGTTGTATGGACTGGACATGCAGGACCTATAGAAAGGTGACCACTGTATTTTGCAAGGTGATATGGTCCTTCAGGTTCCTGCATCACAGAAGAAACTGCCAGACATTCTACAGGATATAGAAAAAAAATGACTGAGAGACTAGGCCTATGGGCTGAAAATGGATGCCGCATCTTTACAGAGGAACTTGGATGACTGTTCAGAAAGCCAGCTGTCTCTATCATTCTAGATTTTTGAAAGTTGCTTACAATGCACTTCCTGTTTACTTAGATAATATTGTATCCTTCTGAGGTCTTTGAAGTAGTTGAAGACTGGATAGTTACAATTATGCCTTTCCTTGGTTATGATAAGAGATAAGATAGATATGAAACTTTAGACTCACAAATATAGGATAGATTATTTTCTTTAATTTTAAAAAATATAAATAGACTAGATATTGTAACTATAATTCTTCCTTGATAACTGTTTTGTTATGTATAATTTTACTATGTTAAAGTTAAAAGTTTCCTTTTTAATTAAACAGAAAAGGGGAAATGCTGTGTGATAATGTTTTGTACACTGGTTTAATAAAATGCTGATTGGCCAGTAGCCAGGCAGGAAGTATAGACAGAACAAGCAGACAAGGAGAATTCTGGGAAGAGTAAGGCTGATTCAGGAGACACTAGCCTGCCATCCAGGGAAGAGCATTTAATGGCACACAGGTAAAGCCACAGAACATGTGGTGACATATAGATTAACAGAAATGGGCTGAGTTTAAGTATAAGAGTTAGTCAGTGGTAGGCCTGAGCTAATGGCTGAGCATTTTTAATTACTGTCAGCCTCTGTGTGTTATCTTGAATCTGAGTGGCTGCAGACCTGACAGGACACAGGAAAATCTTCTGACTACACAAGTATCCCTGATGGCTCAGATGAACCACTCCATCAGAGAATGATACGCTTTGTTCTACAACAGTTTATGCATTCTATGTCTCAAGGGGGGATAAATAGTTACATTTCTCAGTTTCTAGGCTTCCACAGCCCTAAGACTGATCTTGTGTGCCACCTTGAGGCACAGCAACACAAGCCAGCTTGTGAGCAAGTCTTGTTTTCTTCTTTAAAGCTTATTTTTAACACCAGAATTTTCTATATTGAATTATCTTTTATTATCATTGTATCACACATTTGATCCTAAATAATACCTGTGCCTAAATGCTGTCTCATAGATTTTCCATTGTATCAAAGGCAGTACTCAAGTAGTAACTTTTTGTTTTTATAGATCATGTGCTTCCTATTTAACATATTATTCTTCCCATGGGTTCCAGTTTTGGGGATCCAGGGCACTGTTCTATATTATTGTTATAATCTGTGCTGTCTTCCCATTATCTAACACAAACAAACCAAAAATCCAACACCACCATTGCTCCTTTTTTATCTAATTTGTTCCTTATGTGAGATGTCAATACAAAATCCCAGCCTCATATCCCTTTCTTGCTTCAATCCACAGCTTACACCTGCAGTCTCACCTCTGCCAACTGACACTGGGATATATCTCTCATTATCAGTAGTAGTAACCATGTTTCCTCTGCACCTGTCCACTGAGAGTTATGCCTCAGATGGGCCATACCCAGAGCTGACTACGTATCCACAAAACCAAAATGCCCGACATAACATATGAAAGATAAAAAGATACTATACTGTAATTTCACCTACAGATATGCCCTGCCAACATAGCTTCACCTTAGAGATGTTTCATTACATCCTTGTACTATTTATGACTGAGCATCTACTCCACAAAGCACTGTACAGTCAAGCAATCATATACATATTTCCTATGCAATGTGTGCTGCCTCATGCAACTTTGATTTAATTGTTTGTTGCTGTAGAATTAGCTTTCCATATATTGTGAAGACATGTTGCTCTCATTGTTAATAAAAAGTTGATTGACTGATGGCTAGGCAGGAAGTTCATGGAAGACAGAATGCTGGGGAGAAGGGCAGAGTCAGAGAGATGTCAAGAGATGCAGAGTGAGCCAAATGGGAAGTACATATATGAGGTAAATGAGCCTCAAGACAGCATATAGATTAATAGAAATGGGTTATTTTAAGTTATAAGAGCTAGTTAAGAACAAACCTAACCTATCGGCTGAGCATTTGTAATTAATATTAAATCTCTATGTGGTTATTTGGGGCATATCTTGCAGGACAGAAAGGTCTGCCTACAATTTATCTTATTCTCTCTATTAAGAACAATATTATCGGTTTCAAAAAATTGTCTGTAGTCTTGGTTTATGCTCCCAACTACCACAAGAGGGACAAACACACCTTTATTTGGAGAGAAATGTAAACTATACTTACTGCTCATGCTCAATATATTCAGAAGAGCAAACCTATTTACAATTCCACCAAGATAAGATCTGGGAAAGCAATAATGTTATTGTGCTTACTTACACCACATTGATTACATGATAATTACTGCAATGTGTGTACTCTCAACCAAATGCTACAGCAGACTGTCTTTTCCTAGCAGGACTGACTGCTTTCCTATAATAGCACAGATGGAGCCTCAGTCCATCAGAGCCACAGATTTTCCTGCACTATATACTCTAGTTCCTCTCTGAGTACCTTTAGACTAAGGGCAGAGCTCTATAAAATAGGAGAGAGGAATAGGCTGTGTAATTGTACAATCTTCTGACCCTTCCTTCTCTTCTATATGTGCAGGAAAACAGCAAAAAAGAAAAGAAGGTAGGTGATCCTTGAAAACTGTCACAGCTTAACTCCCCATGCTGTCAGTTGAATGATGTAAAAGATACTTCTGAACAACATAATATTTAAAAGGCCAAAGTAAATATTTAGAATTATCTGCTCATTAAAAGAAAGAGTTAATAGTTCTGGATTGTCACTCTGGCCAAAGTTTACATTATGTGGCTATCACATTTATTAGCAGCTTCTAGGTCTTTCCCAGAAATAACTGCTGGCTATGTGAACTTCACACCTGTGTCTTGGCACTGAGTTAGGGACAGCTAAGAAAACTGGTTCTTTACAGCTCTGCGAGCAAAGTTTCAGAGTTGTGCTCAAGCCTGCATTCAGTCCACAGCTTTTTGCATTCTACTGCTCACATTTACAACATGAATTTCCTACTGCTGACTGCATTCTCTATTGCATTTCACTACACAATCATGAAATTAAGGATTCAAGGTTTTAATAAGTAGTACTTTTATGGAAAATAGGTGGAATTTCATCAAGGAGAGGTCTAAAGCACTCAGGTCGGTGAGTTATTAAATGAAAGAAAAGTGTACATAGTCCCAAAGATCATCAGGATAGAAAGACCTATGGCATGACATGCAGATATTTGCAAGCAGAGTCAGCCACTAAAATAATAATAAGTTTTCATGTCTGGCCACATGTGAGTTATTTAGACCAGGCCAGAGGAAGGCTGAGAGGGTGGTGGCTAGGGTGGAAAACTAGTGTCATGAATAGTAGACCAGTGAAAGTAGGCTCTACACATCCCTCTTATTATAGAAATCAAGAACCTAGAATAGAATTACCACACAAGCTAAGGATACATCGGTCTGACTTAAGAGTCCTAGTGCTTGACTCCTTCAGATTCTCCAGACGCTACAGGAGAGAGGTGGAACCTCAATCTCATTAGACCCTGTGTTGCTGAGAGGAGCTGTTCTGAAAATGCTTCCTTTCACCAGTACAGGTTACATTTAGACTTAAGCCAGGTACCTGTGTTGTTCCTATATCTAAAGCCTATGGATTAAATGTACCCCTATTGGTGAGGAAATAGTCTAGGAGAGCATCAGTTGTACTTAGAGTGATAAAGGGACACTTTGAAAGAATAACTGCTAGGTTAATGCTGCCATGTAACAAAAACAGGTAAACAGACCCTGATTCTGCTACATCATTTTTCTTTTATGAGATCAGAGATATCACCCTTTTTAGAGCCTACAGACAGGTAAAGGTACATGCTCCCAACTGTACACCAAGACTATGACAATAAAGCTTTGAGGCATTAACATGGCTGTACTTGAGAACTCTATGGAAAACAAGGACAAACTATGAAGAGCCCTGTGATTCTGCATAAAGAAGTAAACCTAATCAGGGGATCCAAGATTCATGGAAGGTTTCCTACATAGAGACCACACTTTCCCTCCTAAAAACTCAGGTGGTCTCCACTGGAAGTTTAGGCTTTGCCAAATTGGAACTCAGAGAAAGCTTGGTATCACTTTCTTTTCAGTATATCTGAAAAGTTCAAAACTATTTAGGAGTTTACTTACAATCCAGAGGCTAGACACAGATGAATTGGAACATGGTTTCCTTACCCACACATATGTGTTTCCCTGATCTCAGAAGTGAGGAATGTGGGCCAGGCCAGTAGTTAATCTTTTTCAAATCTCTAGGACGTAAGAGCTAATATTCTAACTGACTATGTGAGTATTTTGGAGATCCACCATTGTTATTGGTATTAATATTGATTTTGAAGGCTTGTTCTAGTACAAGAATTGTGCAGGTAGACTCAGCTGTTGAGAGTTTATGTGTTAAATGTGCGGTAATGTCCAGCAAACACTGTTTCAGTGCAGAGGTCTAACTATCACTTGCTCTTTTGAGATAACATTTAACACTGGACTGAATTTCACCATGTTATCTAGTATAGCTGGCCAGCAATAGTAATCCTAACTCCGTGGATGCACATGGGCCTCAATGTATATGCACAGTATATGGGATATTCTTTTTTTTTTCTTTTTTCTTTTTTTTTTTGTTTTTCAAGACAGAGTTTCTCTGTGTAGCTTTGCGCCTTTCCTGGAACTCACTTGGTAGCCCAGGCTGGCCTCGAACTCACAGAGATCCGCTTGCCTCTGCCTCCCGAGTGCTGGGATTAAAGGCGTGCGCCACCACCGCCCAGGAAAACTTTTTTTTCCAATTAATTGATGGATCGATCAGTGTTCCGATTGATCGATTCATTAGATTGTGACGTCACTCACACACACTGCACGCACAGGAACCGAACTCGCCACCTTGGCCACTGCAGCCCGGATGCCTCGCCTCACCTCTGAGCCACCTCTCTGGCTCAGACATTCTTAATTGATAACTAAACATTTTTCCAGGGGCATGTCATCTAATATGTTCTTCCCTTGTTTATTTTTTTCCTGATTAGCAGGACCATCCTCAGCATAATCTGTAATAATTTCCCTGTTACAACCCTTGGTCTTTCTGCCATCTATAATTAGAGACTCAATTCTATCTCTTTTGCATTAGCTTTTGTGATGAATGTAACCTTGTATGTAGAAAAATATTGATATTCATAGTTCAAAAATAATTTCAGTAAAGTAGTAATGTGTATAAAAATATTAAATTAAATTTTGTTTTATATGTAAGCAATCAACACTCAAAACTAAATGTTGAAAAGCAAATACTTCTATACTACAGTGAGTGAGTAAGGTGGCTTATATCTACACTGTGAGCTCCTTAGGATCCAGAGGACCAAGCAGGCTTAAGTGATGAGATTCAAGTCATACTAGGAAGCACACTGAAACTCGGTATCATAAATCAAATATATTACAGTAATATCTGCCGAGCTTGGTAGTGTTCCTATGATCACAGCTCACTAGAGCCTGAATCAGAAGGATCACAAGTGTATATATGTTGTTGACCTGCCTGAGTAACAAAGAGAGCACCCATGAGAACTAGTGGCATCTAAATGTAAAGATTATTTGATAAAACTTTAAAATGCATTTGCCATTGGTAAGGAAATAATCTTTTTTAAAGATTGATTTATTTGTTATGTATACAATGTTCTGCCTGCATGTATGCTTGCACACCAGAAGAGGGCACCAGATGTCATTACAGATGGTTGTTTGTAGCTAGAGTTTTCCTGCTTGGCCCACAATCAGGACAAATCTCTCTCACCTGCCAGTCCCACAGCCGCTCAGACCCAACCAAGTAAACACAGAGACTTATATTGCTTACAAACTGTATGGCCGTGGCAGGCTTCTTGCTAAATGTCCTTATATCTTAAATTAATCCATTTCTTTAAATCTATATGTTGTCACATGGTTCGTGGCTTACCGGCATCTTTACATGCTGCTTGTCCTGGCGGTGGCTGGCAGAGACTTCCTCCACCTTCCTGTTCTTTTAATTCTCTCTGTTAGTCCCGCCTATACTTCCTGCCTAGCCACTGGCCAATCAGTGTTTTATTAGCAACACATTTGCCATACAGAACATCCCACAGCAGTTGTGAGTCAAGTTAAATCTAGACATATTTTCCTGGTGTTTCTTTTTCCTGAAGAGACATAAGGAATCTGTTGGTCCAGGTAGGACATGCATGCCAGGACAAAAATTTAAAAAGGAACCATCATGTCCATACTGGTGAACCACTGGATTTAGTGGGCTTCCTTACAGAACCATCACTTAGCATTTGTGATGTGTGACACAAAGGCAGCTGTATTACCAAAAAGTCCAGAGCAGTGCTGAAGAAATCTACCAAAATTTCAGCCTAGAGTGATGGGAATGTCCTTCTGTATGATGTAAATGTGTGTTGCTCTGATTTGGTTGATAAATAAAACGCTCATCAGTCAGTAGCCAGGCAGGAAGTATAGTATAGGTGGGACAAGCAGAGAGGAGAATTCTGGGAACAGGAAAGCTGAGGCAGGATTGCCAGTCAGACACAGAGGAAGCAAGATGTGAAGTCAGAACTGAGAAAAGTTACCAAGCCACATGGCTAAACATAAATAAGAATTATGGGTTAATTTAAGTGTAAGAGTTAGTCAGTGGTAGGCCTGAGCTAATGGCCGAGTACTTTTAATTACTATAAGCTCTGTGTGTTTACTTGGGTCCAAGCAGCCCTGTGGCTTCGGGAGTCAGGCAGGACCACAGGAAAACCTTAGCTATGCTAGAGCTCCTGAACCAATGTGAGAGAAACTCCTATAATGAGTGTCTTACTCCAAAGTTTCTATTTGCATAAAATGCACTGTTGCATTGGCTCTTTTTTATGTGAACTGACCATCACTTCTGACCCTATATTTTCCTTTCAGAGTTAACACAAGAAGAGAAATTTAGTTGGAAAAAATTAACTAGGGGAGCATGAGAGCCACAAGATGGTGAAAATAAAAGGATAAAACAGTTTTTGATTCCAAAGAACATCACAGACAAAGCAAAATAACTGCATTAACATACGTAACAGCACAGTAAAGTGGATGGTAGAAAAAGGTTGCTTTTGAGAAGAGCTTAGTCAATAAGATGAGATTAAAGAGTAAGTGAGTGATGTAGTATATTATGTGAAGGAATGTAAGAGAGTAGAGGGAAGTAATGTGTATAGAAGAGAGATGTGGAGCTATGTAAAAAAAAGTGATGTGTCTGTGTGTAGAGATGTGGGGCTGCAGGAGAGAGTTGTATGTATGTAAAGAGAAGTACATAGCTGTATGTAAAGAATGTAGCTGTGGAGACAGATGAATTTCAAAAAGAGATTTTTCAAGATGAAGTAAAAGAGAAAGTTACCATTAGAAAATATGTGTTTTTATTTATCCCTCAGATAGAAAAGTCTAGCTCTTTCTGTGTTCTTGTATTTTTTGTATACCGTGGAGGCAGTCTTGGAACAGACTCTCTGGAAGTGTGCTGATACCATTCAGTACAGTCTGTGTGACCATGGATGGGTGACCACCCACTAGAGCATGAATAGCTTCTCAGGGCAAGTGTCTCTAAATAAACTGACTCTCATTCCTCCTGAGTCAATCAAATGATACTAGCTTCTCTGATTTGTATTTGGGTTCCAAACATAAGCCCCTCACTTGCTGAGATTTTGAAGGCTTGTTCTAGTACAAGAATTGTGCAGGTAGACCCAGCTGTTGAGAGTTTATGTGTTAAATGTGCGGTAATGTCCAGCAAACACTGTTTCAGTGCAGAGGTCTAACTATCACTTGTTCTTTTGAGATAACATTTAACACTGGACTGAATTTCACCATGTTATCTAGTATAGCTGGCCAGCAAGATCCAAAGGTCTCTCTGTCTCTAAACCTGAAGTTCCAGGAAGACTTGAAAACACCACTATGCCTCTTTTTAATATGGAAAATAGAAGTAAACGGTGATCAAAACTGGAAGGCAAGCACATGGATGACTGAGCACTCTCCCCAGTCCTGTACTTTTTAAACTAAAATAACCAATTCAATATGAATTCAAAAATCTCTCTGCTACTCTCTACATGTAAATAACAATTTTTCTTCCACCCTATCACTGATTTACCTCTGAGATACTCCTCTAATGTTAATTTTAGTTTTGGATACAGACCTGAAATAACAACAAAGGGGAAAGTGTCTGTTCTGTGCCTCCTGTGAAATACACACATATATGGAATAAGAGAAAGACTGATGGCTCACCTGTATATTCCTTCTCACATATTAACCAAGGTTGTCATATTCCTCATCTACATTCATTCAATTTTCCTAAAATCTCTTGCTGTGGAATGTTATTCTGTATGCTGTGAACGTATGTTGATCTGATTGATTGATAAATAAAAAGACTGATGGGCCAGTAGCTAGGCAGGAAGTATATGTTGGGTAAGTGGATGAGGAGAATTCTGGAAAGAGGAAGGCAGAGTAAGAGAAGCCAGGCTGCTGTCCAGGGAGCAGCATGTAATGGCACACAGGTAAAGCCATGGAACACATGGCTCCATAAAGATTAACAGAAATGGGCTGAGTATAAATGTAATAACTAGTCAGTAGTAATCCTGAGCTAATGGCTGAGCAGTTTTAATTAATATAAGCCTCTGTGTGTTTACTGGTGTATGAAAAGCTGTGGACCGGGTAGGACACAGTAAAACTTTCAGCTACAATCTCTAACTTTCTTTCCTATGTAAATCAGTGATTTGTAAAAACAGTGTTCTACTGCTCTACAGGAATGCCATTCTGCATTGCCTAGAGATGGTCAGAACGGTTAATTGGGGAAATTAATAGAGTATGAAGTAATAGATAAGGTCTTCCAAATAATAAAGCAGAACACAATTATAACTACTTAATGAAGTAAGTATATACTAAGGATTATTTCACTCACCTTCCAAACTATAATTCATTCTATAGTATTACATGTATTACTGCTGACTGTATTGCTGTCTAATGCCCCTGCACATCTCCTGGCATGTCATTCCTTTCCTTATTACATCCTCTCACTCAATCTTTCTCCTCTCTTACTTGCCTTTTTCTTTATTCCCACTCTGCCCCTTAGTTTCATAGTTTTGTGTTTTGCAAATACAACAATAAATATTCAAAGGACCTCAGAAAATAGCCTTCTCTTTCAGAAATCAAAATATTCCATATAAAATGACAAATATAAGTGCTTTGATCAAGGAAATCAGAAAAGGCAATCTCTTTGTGGAGGGAGAAGTTAGATAAATACAGAAGGAGGGCAAAATAACAATAGGAATGTCTGAAAAGACACAAGGAATCACACTATCAACTAACTAAAAACTATTGTGTGTGTGTGTATATATATATATATATATATATATATATATATATATATATATATA
>CABHPQ010145252.1:36876-52064 GCA_902168405.1 Peromyscus aztecus
TTACTGCAGTGTGTGTACTCTCAACCACATAGATTACATGATAATTACTGCAGTGTGTGCACTCTCAACCACATACATTACATGATAATTATGGCAGTGTGTGTACTCTCAACCACATAGATTACATGATAACTACTGCAGTGTGTGTACTGTCAACCAAATGCTGCAGCCAGCGGAATGTCTTTTTCTATCAGGTATGATTGCTTTCCTATAATGACATAGATGGGGCCTCAGTCCCTAGTTTTTCCTGCCCTATATACTCTAGTCCCTCTCTGAGTCCCTGTAGACTTAGGGCAGAGCTGAATAAAATAGGTGGGAGGGATAGGCTGTGTAATCAGATTACCATATTCTGACCATGCCTGCTCTTCTATATGGCAGGAAAACAGTAAACAAGCCAAGATAGGATGCCTGCTCTTTTTAAATGACCACAGCTATATTCCCCATGCTGTGAGTTGAATGATGTAAATGATGCTTCTGTAAAACATAGTAATGCAAAAGTCCAAAGGAAATATTTAGAATTATTGCTCATTAAAACAGAGTTAATAGTCCTGGATTGTCACTCTGGCAAAGGTTTATATTAGGTGACTTAGGGTCTTCAGGAGAGTGGTGGAACTTCAACCTCATTAGCCCCTGTGTTGCTAATCGGGGCTGTTCTAAAAATGCTTTCTTTATACCAGTACAGGTTACATTCTGACTTAAGCCAGGTACCTGTGTTGTTCCTATATCTAAAGCTTATGGATTAAAAGTATCCCTATGGGTGAGGAAATAGTCTAGGAGAGCATTTGTTGAGAAGGTACTTAGAGTAAAGAAGGGACAGCTGTGAGTGAATATCTGCTAGATTAATGCTGCCATCTACCAGATACAGGAAAACAGACCCTGATTCTGCTACATCATTTTTTTTGTGAGATCATAGATCTCACCCCTTTTAGAGCCCACAGACAGGTAAAGGTACATGCTCCCAACTCTACACCAAGACTATGACAATAAAGCTTTGAGGCATTAACATGGCTCTACTTGAGAACTCTATGGAAAACAATGACAAACTATGAAGAGCCCTGTGATTCTGAATCACAGAAGTAAACCTAATCAGGGGAACCAGGATTCATGGAAGCAAGGTTTCATACGTAGAGACCACACTTTCCCTCCTAAACAACTCAGGTGGTCTCCACTGGAAATTCTGGCTTTGCCAAATCCAAACTCAGAGAAACCTTGGTGTCAAGTTCTTTTCACTACATCTGAAAAGTTCAAGACTATTTAGAAGTTTGCCTACATTCTAGAAGCTAGAGACATATGAATTGGAACATGGTTGTCTTTCCCCAACATATGTATTTCCCTAATCTCAGAAGTGAGGAATGTGGGCCAAAGCAGTTGTTAATCTTCTTTAAATTTCTCCGACATGAGAGCTAATATTCTAACTGAATACATGAGTATGTTGGAGATGCACCATAGTTATTGGTATGAAAATAGTAATCCTGATACTGTGGATGCTCATGGGCCTCAATGTGTATGCACAGTATGTGGGATATTCTTAATTTATAACCAAACATTTCTCTAGGGGCATGTCATCAAATATGTTCTTCTCTTGTTTTTTCCTGATTAGCAGGACCATCCTCAGTATAATCTACAATAATTTCCCTGTTAAAATTCTTGGTATTTCTGCCATCTATAATTGGAAACTCAACTCCATCTGTTTTACATTGGCATTATAAAGTATTGTGTAATTATAGTATATGGTATATATTCTAGTATATATAGGACACTTAGATAGATGGGAAACTATAATCAGGATATATCCTATAAGAAAATAATCTATTTTCAATAAAAGGAAAAGGAAATAGAGAGATCAGAACATCTATAGTAAAACCTTTCTTTGCTCAGTCAATGGATTCTGGTCAGCTAGGGCTGAAGAGTGAGCTTTGATTAAGAAGAGATCAGTAGGAGGGCTGCTGATTTTTTTTTGAGTTAATCTTGTATCCTGCTACATTACTGAAGGTGTTTATAAGCTGTATGAATTCCTTGGTTGAATTTTGGGGGTCACTTATATATATACTATCATGTCATTTGCAAATAGGGAAAGCTGACTTCTTCCTTTCCAATTTGTATCGCCTTGATCTCCTTATGTTGTCTTACTGCTCTGGCTAGAACTTCAAGTACTATATTGAGCAAGTATGGGGAGAGTAGACACCCTTGTCTTGTTCCTGATTTTAGTGGAATTGCTTTGAGTTTCTCTCCATTTAATTTGATGTTGGCTGTTGGCTTGCTGTAAATTGCCTTTATTATGTTTAGGTATGTTCCCTGTATTCCTGATCGCTCCAAGACCTTTATCTTGCCCTATTTGTGTTTCTGACCTGACATATTCCAATGATGTACTATTTGTTAAAGGCCTTTTCAGCATCTAGTGAGATGATCATATGGTTTTTTCTTTCAGTTTGTTTATGTAGTGTATTATATTGACAGACTTTCATATGTTGAACCACCCTTGCAACCCTGGGATGAAGCCTACTTGATCATGGTGGATAATTGTTTTGATGTGTTCTTGGAGTCTGTTTGCCAATATTTTATTGAGCATTTTTGCATCGATGTTCATGGGGGAGATTGGTCTGTAGTTCTCTTTCTTTGTTTCATCTTTGTTTGGCTAGAGAGTTCCCCAGAAATCCACAAATATACCTCCACTATAGACTACTGGCAATGGTCGAGAGAGTGCCTGAACTGACCTACTCTGGTGACCAGATGGCCAAACACCCTAACTGTCATGATAGAACTCTCATCCAGTGACTGGTGGAAGCAGATGAAGCGATCCACAGCCAAACCCCAGGTGGAGCTCCAGGCGTCCAACTGGTGAGAGAGAGGAGGGATTGTATGAGCAAGAGATATCAAGACCATGATTGGAAAAAGCACAGGGACAAATAGTCAAACTAGCTGAAACACATGAACTGTGAACCAATAGCTGAGGAGCCCCCATGGAACTGGACCAGGCCCTCTGGATAAGTGAGACAGTTGATGAACTTGAACTGTTTAGGAGGCCCCCAGGCAGTGGGACCGAGACCTGTCCTTGGTGCATGAGCTGGCTTTCTGGAACCTAGGGCCTATGCTGAGACACTTTGCTCAGCCTTGGTGCCAGGAAGAGGGGACTGGACCTGCCTCAACTGAATCTACCAGGCTGGGCTGAATCCCTAGGGGAAACCTTGCCTTGGAGGAAGTGGAAATGAGGGGTGGATTGGGGGGAAGGAATGGGAGGTGGGAGGAGGGAGGACAGGGGCATCCGTGGCTGATATGTAAAATCAAATTAATTATAAAATAAAAATATTTATTTTTAAAAAAGAAGAGATCAGTATGATTTTAAGGCTAAGTATTCTAGTAGGTGTCCTTAGATTTAGCACACAGGAGCTTGGTTTTAGTCACAGACCAGGTATACATCATGCTGGCAGCCAAATTTGGTAATTTAAGAGTCACTCAGATGGTGTGGTGTTTAAAGGCATAAAAGGGTCAAGAAGAATAGCTGTAGCTTGGCACTCTGTGAGAGCTGGCGTCCCTGTCACTGGCACAACAGATTCATGTGCGTGCTGGCTAGTTTACTGTCAACTTGACACAGCTAGAGTAATTTGAGAGATGGGAGCCTTGGTTTAAAATCCCTCTGTAAGGTCTGGCTATAGGTAAGCACTGCAGGGCATTTTCTTAATTAATGATTGATGGGGACAGCCCAGCCCATTGTTGATGGTGCCATGTATGGGCAGGTGAACCTAGGTTTCCTACAAAAGCAGGCTAAGCAAAAACATAAGAGCAAGCAAGCCAGTAAGCAGAACCCCTCTATAGGTTATGCACCAGCCACTGAATCTAGGATCTTGCCCTGTTTGTGTTTCTACCCTGACATATTCCAATGATGTACTTCCGTTTATATAAGACCATGTGAGAGACTCCTTCCCTCATGCCCATGGTTTCCCCACAATGTCATCTGATGTGTGGATCTGATGCATGGATGATGCAACATTTCTTAAGAATGTCTCACAATCTTCCTTAAAATTTGTATTTACATCTCCTGCAGCTTCAAACATGTTTTGTTGCTGAAGCAGTCTATGGAAGACTTGAAAGGGAGGTGGTTATATATTGTATTTTATTTAAATTTAGTACGTGAGTCAAAACAGGATGTTACCTTAGGATAAATACTGTCAGAAAACATATCATTCAGTCCAGAGAGATGCAAATTTGGACCCTATTATTAGTGGAATTAACTATTTTTGTCTGTGAGATAACATTTCTTATGAAACTCCATGAAGTCACCTAGAGTATCCTTTGCCTTTCTTTCTTTTTTTTTGGTGCCTTTCTCGAAGACAAATTTTTACATAAAATTTCAACAATTTCACCAAATTAATTCATCCACATTTAGTGACAGGAGGTATAACTGAAAACTTTAAATAACAACTATACATATTGGAAGCTTACAACGTTATGTGAATATCATGTGAATTTATATTATCATGAAAAATGAAGTGTCCACATCCTTCAGGTTTCTAGTTCACTGTCATTTCCACGGACAGCAATATGATTCATCCAGATATAAACAGGAATCAAAATTTCCCTCCTGACCAGATTCTATGGGAAAGAGACATATAACAGGTAAGTGTCACCTGTGAGTCTCTCTCACCTAATGGTCCATGAAGAAATGCAAATGATTGGCCACTCAGTTACAAAGTTACAGTAACCTCCTGGGCTCCATATTCCTTACTCCAAACCCATCAAATAAGGTGTTTGTGAACTTTTCTATATTTCAATAAATAATTAGTCCCTCAGTGCTTGTGTTTTTTCTCAACCCTACTGTCATGTTGTCTTTATCACTCCTTGTTGAAAATGTTGAATGCTGTTGGGTTGGTACACATCTCATGCATACACATGGGATGCACTAACTGAAATCATTGATTTTGAAGGATAAATAAATAAATTATGATAGAAGGAAGATGTGAAGTTGAACTTCAGATTTGGTGGAGTGATGGTGGATATGATAAAGCTCTATTCGATACATATATGAAAATTTCAAAGAATATGTCAAATAAAATTAAAAAAATAATAAGTCCCAGATGATCTTTTGATTGATTTAACTTTTTATCTATGATAGGATGTCAGAAATCTAGGATCCCCACGGTGTATCTGTAGAAGCAGATGGGGTTTTAAGTATGCACATGTTTAATACTTAGGCATAATTATATTTAGACAGGTCTATTGCTACTTTTAAATCTCTGTCAACAAAAATTATATACTTATTATTGTAACAAGTTATTTGCTAGGATTTGGATGGGTTGTTCTAGCACAAGAATTGTGCAGGTAGACCAAGCTATTGAGAGTTTATGTGTTCAAATGTGCAGTAATGTTCAGCAAACACTGTTTCAGTGCAGTGATGCAGAGGTCTACTATCTCTTGCTCTTTTGAGATAACATTTAACACTGGACTGAATTTCACCATGTTATCTAGGATAGATGGCCTGCAAGATCCAACATTCTCTCTGTCTCTAAATCTGAAGTACCAGGAAGACTTGAAAACACCACTATGCCTCTTTTTAATATGGAAAATAGAAATAAACCATGGGTGATCAAAACTGGAAGGCAAGCACATGGATGACTGAGCACTCTCCCCAGTCCTGTACTTTTTAAACTAAAATAACCAATTCAATATGAATTCTAAAATCTCTCTGCTACTCTCTACATGTAAATAACAATTTTTCTTCCACCCTATCACTGATTTACCTCTGAGATACTCCTCTAATGTTAATTTTAATTTTGGATACATACCTGAAATAACAACAAAGGGGAAAGTGTCTGTTCTGTGCCCCCTGTGAAATACACACATATATGGAATAAGAGAAACACAGCCGGGCATTGGGGGTGCACACCTTTAATCCCAGCACTTGGGAGGCAGAGCCAGGCAGATCTCTGTGAGTTCGAGGCCAGCCTGGGCTACCAAGTGAGCTCCAGGAAAGGCGCAAAACTACACAGAGAAACCCTGTCTTGAAAAACCAAAAAAAAAAAGAGAAACACTGATGGCTCACCTGTATATTCCTTCTCACATATTAACCAAGCCTTGTCATATTCCTCATCTACATTCATTCAATTTTCCTAAAATCTCTTGCTGTGGAATGTTATTCTGTATGCTGTGAACATATGTTAATCTGATTGATTGATTGATAAATAAAAGGCTGATTGGCCAGTAGCTAGGCAGGAAGTATATGTTGGGTAAGTGGATGAGGAGAATTCTGGGAAGAGGAAGGCAGAGTAAGGAGAAGCCAGCCTTCTACCCAGGGAGCAGCATGTAATGGCACACAGGTAAAGCCATGGAACACATGGCTCCATAAAGATTAACAGAAATGGGCTGAGTATAAATGTAATAACTAGTCAGTAGTAATCCTGAGCTAATGGCTGAGCAGTTTTAATTAATATAAGCCTCTGTGTGTTTACTGGTGAATGAACAGCTGTGGACTGGGTGGGACACAGGAAAACTTTCAGCTACAATCTCTAACTTTCTTTCCTATGTAAATCAGTGATTTGCAAAAACTGTGTTCTACTGCTCTACAGGAATGCCATTCTGCATTGCCTAGAGTTTGTCAGAACGGATAATTGGGGAAATTAATATAGTTTGAAGTAATGTAAGAAGGTCTTCCATATTATAAAGCAGAAAATGATTATAACTACTTAATGAAGTAAGTATATACTAAGGATTATTTCACTCACTTTCCAAACTATTGTATTACTGCTGACTGTAATGCTGTCCAATGCCCCTGCACATCTCCTGGTATATCATTCCTTTCCTTATTTACATTCTCTCACTCAATCTCTCTTGCTTGCCTTTTTCTTTATTCCCACTCTGCCCCTTAGTTTCATTGTTTTGTATTTTGCAAATATAACAATAAATATTCAAAGAACCTCAGAAAATAGCCTTCTCTTTCAGAAATCAAAATATTCCATATAAAATGACAAATATAAGTGCATTGATCAAGGAAATCAGAAAAGGCAATCTCTTTGTGGAGGGAGAAGTTAGATAAATACAGAAAGGGGGGCAAAATAACAATAGGGAAGTCTGAAAAGACATAGGAATCACACTATCAACTATTTAACTAAAAACTATTAGATAGATAGATAGATAGATAGAGAGATAGATAGAGAGATAAATAGATAGATGACAGATAGATAGAGATAGATAGATAGGTAGATAGATAGATAGATAGATAGATAGATAGATAGATAGATAGATAGATAGATAGATAGATAGATAGACGTGCATATAAAAATATGTATTAATTCATGGAGATATATATATATACATATATATATGTATATATATAAACATATATACATATGTTTAAATGACCTTTTCTCATCTGATCTGGCAATGCTGCTTACACCAAAAAAAATACCCAAAACAGGTATAAGAAGCCTCATTTGGGTTGCTATTTAAGTCTGTCCAAGAGCCTCCCAAAACAGCCTATTTCAATGCCTGTGATTGGTCCCCAGATGTAGAAAACAAGTCACTATTGCTAAAGGCAACATAAACTTCAGACACAGACCCTAGGTCCCTCAACTAAAAATGACGTGAATATCTCCCCACTGAGGACTAGCTCTTATGACAACAGAAAATGCCATGCAAACTTTTAAAGGAAGAAAGCAATCAGATGTCACACCTATGAACCACAACTACCACCAGCATGGCACAACAGACCTAACAATGCAGCTGTGGCATGCATACTTTAGCAGGAACTAGAGTACTTTAATTGGACTTAAGACGTGTTCAACCTGAATAAATTGATACCAGTACTGGAACTACTGAGTACTAATAATTTCATTGTTCTTAAAGACAACCTACTTAAATTTACAACTTTCATAAACACATAATCCCTAACATCAAACTAAACAGTTTCTCCTATGCCTACATATACATGTACTTTCAAACATTATGAAGGAAACTTCTCTGTGAAGAACAGAGAGAGACCAATCAAAAAGGAAATTTGTGGAACCTAGTCACATTGTATAAATCTGCAAGATATTACTTCACCTTAGGCTACGGGAACATTATAGTAGAAATCTCAGAAAGACTGCAAGGGCATACATAATATGGAGTTTCCTGTGAGACTATGAAATGTTGGAGGTTATATATATATATGTGTGTGTGTGTGTGTGTGTGTGTGTGTGTGTGTGTGTAATAACAATGAATGAACAAATAGTCTATGAATTCCAAATAGAATAAGAGGGAATGAATATGAGAGTGGTGGAAAAAAGGAAATAAAAGGGAGAAATAATGTAACTATATTATGATCATAAAATAAAAGAAAAAGTTTTAAAAGATCATTATTAATGTCCCAATAGGATTTATGAAATTACTGTTAATATTTTTTACATATGATGCAAAAGATGAACCACTAAGGAGCTTCCAGAGATTTTAGATTAAAAGGCATCATGACGGCAATAGCAAACAATGCTCTCAGTGTGATCAACAGGAAAACTATGTGAGGCTCACCCAAGATTATCTATAATAGACACTGGGAAAGAAAAGAGAAGAAAAAAATCAGAACATTTTCCAGGAAATGAAACACACAAATGAGCTAAAATTTTTATGATATAAATTTAACATTACACACAAAAAATAAATATTACATAGGAATAAAAATAGGCAACCTAATACTGTACTTAACTTTTGATATGCTTATTGATCCTAGAAGAAAGTAGAAATAAGTCCTATCTTTATGTGCCTGTTGAGGAGTATCATTCAAAATGATATCTGAATGCTAAGAGCTTTCCTCCTTCTCACAGATGTGAATGTCTCATTTCAGAGGAAATGACTATAAAAAGAAATATTCTTCATATGTTAGAAGAAGCTCAGAGGTAAGAAGCTACAAAAGACTTAAGAGAATCAATGGTGTTCTAGATTTCTCTTTTTTCTCTTTCCTAAAGGATGTTAGCTCAGATTTAGCAAGAGACAAGGCAGTACAGGTATGCTGATATGTTGTTAGGACTGAATAAAATAACCATATATAGATCCTACAAACTTAATTTAGTTGTATACAAACCAAAAACTCACTTATTTGGGGGAGATGACTATACTGCCAAAATGTGTCATTGACGTAACTGTCAATCCTTTTATTTTGTGAACATATATATGCATCTGCCATGAGTTTGAATTTCATGGGTAAAGGAGTAGAATACCAGATATTACATTCTAATCTACATTGATTAAACATGAAACAGTGAAATATCAATAATATAACACAAATAAACTAATACTTTCTGGTTACATATTTAGTCATCACAATTTTGTGTTGTTTCCACATATATTTGGATAAAAACTCACCCTTTATTGTGAAATGATTACAGCATACTCAGATTTCTCTGCCTTCTCAATCTTCCTCATCATGGTCCATCAAATTATCCATTCTTTGCAACTGCTCTTGAGTAACCAGCCCTTAAAGAAAATCAAATACCACCCTTGAGTTGGAGAATTGAGCCTCTTGGTCCACACCTCTTGGGTCTGTGCATAAAACCCATCGTATAATTCTTAGTTACAGTATGAACAACTGAATACTTTTATGCTACCACCAAAACCACACAGAAAGGAAAGTGTCTAGGAATGCTGTGGACACTGGTAAGGCTTTGGTATCCCACCATGTAAATATAATTGTCTAGGTATGCTCTTTCATCCTAATTGTGCATTACTAGTTTAGTGAGATACTCTCCTTAATCTAAGATTTTAAGAGAAAAATACTTCCAGTATTGTTTATTTTGGAGTACCTTTTTTATCAGTTGATAAAACAGTCCTGACCTCATGTTCCTTCATTGCCATGGATCCTAGGAAATGGAAACAGTGGGATAATGAATAGAACAGAAGCCCTACAGGAGCACATGATAATCTGATGATAAAATGACCCTACTGTAAAAGAACTACTCTTTCAAAGGACAGGCAGTCAGGAGTAAAATGGACCATTAGTACAATATGTACATTAAGAAATGGATAAATATCCTTCATCAACTTTCAAAATGAGTTATTGGTTGATGATTGAAATAATGAAAGAATTTGATCAAACTTAATATTGATGAATACTTCTATCCTTTACTTGCATGTGGAGTACTTTCTGGCAACATGAAATCTAGTTAGAGGGGTGAAGTATCTACTTGGACACAAAATCAAATTCTTAAACTTTGATGCAGAAGAAAAAAAAAGAGAAGAGTTCTAAGCAGTGTGTTATGTTCCTGAGCAAGAAAATCACTGTGCTGGATTTGGTAGGTGGATAAGCATGTAGACTACAGTAGCCTTCACTTAAAACATATCTAATTAGAATCTCAGATATAAGGTTATTCATGAATATCTGAAATAATATTCCATTAAATAAAATCTACTTTAAAAATATTGTGTTGTTCTTTGAGTTTCTTACAATATTGAGGTGGGAGAAAGAGTCACAGATACTTATTTTCTTATTTTTGAACTCCATTCAATCATGGTTACATTAATGTAAACAACCATTGCTGACAGTCTCAGGAAGCTACAGAGTAAACTCCATAATTTCCAGTCATTTTACCAATTTTCCTCAAGTGTCAACATTTTCCCCATTTTATTCATTATCAGTATATTAGATTGTACTGAATGCCAGATATGTAACATTTTTCCACAAAGATCAAGGGCTTTGACAGCTCAAACCCACACCTCTATTGGGCATCATCCCACAAATGAAAACTTGTATCATGGTCAAGGGTGAGGAGAGTAACAAAGCCTCAGGTTGTCTATACCCGCTTCCAAGCTCATATTGTTGTTGTTCTCTTTCACTTCCGGACTACTCAGGAATAAATTTTTGTGAATACTGGCAATTATATTACAATATGTGCAAATATGTAACATTCAAAATCATTCCTTCGGGTCTAATTGATCATAAAATAGTTAAAACTATAAAAGGGAAAATTGTAAATCCACAAGCCTAATGACAATAACCTGGAAAGAATATGTGTTAACAATCAAAATAAAAACCTCCATCATGTATAAAATATGATATATTGTGTATGGAAGTAGCACATGTGCAGATCCTTAAAGGACAGTACTTCTCAGTGTTGAATATTAACCAAGAATATTCAACCTTGTCATCTCAATTTCACTTTGTCCTGGAAGATTTCCTAAAGCAGTAGAGGGGAAAAAAATACTACACATTTCTGGTTCTCAGATATCTGGTGCTTAAGGCATACCAGGTTTTTATAATTTTTCTGAAAGGACAGCGTAAATAATACACCCAGTAACCAAAAAAATGTACTTAGGTCTAATAACTTCAGCAATCTTCAGAATATAAAAAATATTTCAATCTAATTATTTACATGAGCAATCAATAATCTGAAATAAAATCATTTGGCAAGTGCTTTTATAATACCATAAGCTCAGCGATGTGGAATCCTCCAGTGTCAGCTTCGCAGCATGCAGAGAGGAAGCAGGGATTCTGTGATGAGTTGCAATCACACTAAGCAGCACAGTCAGACACTCTATCAAAAAAAATTGATATAAGTTATTTTTTATTTTATGTGCATTGGTGTTTTGCCTATGTGTATTGTGTGTAAGGATGTCAGAAACCCTAGAGATGGGGTTTCGGACAGGTGTGAGTTGCCACATGGGTGCTGGGAATTGAACCCGGGTCCCCTGGAAGAGCAGCCAGCGCTCTTAACCACTGAGCCATCTCTCCAGCCTGGAGACCTCCGCCACTTCCAGAACCTAGCCCTCCTCCAGCATCTAGAGCTGATAATCAAAAATTGGAAGAAGCAGAAGAAAGCAGTCTTATGAATAACATCATGAAGAAGGTAGAGGCCTATATAGAAGAACAGACAAAAAATTGGCAAGAACGCGTTAAAAACCTAGAGGAAAGGACAATTAAACTAGAAGAAAACAATAAAGTCCTGAAAGAAAACAATAAAACACTGAAAGAAAGCAATGAAAAAACAATGAAACAGGTCCAAGACCTGCAAAGGGAAATAGAAAAAATGAAGAAGACACAAACAGAGGGAATGCAGGAAATAGAAAATCTAAGTAAACGATCAAGAACTTCAGATGCAAGTATAACCAACAGAATACAAGAGATGGAAGAGAGGATCTCTGACGTTGAAGATACGGTAGAAGAAATAGATTCATCAGTCAAAGAAAACACTAAAGCCAACAAAGTCATGACCCAAAATGTCCAAGAAATCTGGGACACCATGAAAAGACCAAACCTGTGAATAATAGGGATAGAAGAAGGAGAAGAATACCAACTTAAAGGCGCAGAAAATATACTCAACAAGATCATAGAAGAAAACTTTCCCAACTTAAAGAAGGAAATGCCAATGAAGATACAAGAAGCCTATAGAACACCAAACAGACTAGACCCCCCAAAAAAGTCCCCTCGCCACATAATAATTAAACAACTAAACAAACAGAATAAAGAAAGAATATTAAGAGCAGCAAAGGAAAAAGGACAAGTGACCTATAAAGGCAAACCCATCAGAATAACACCCGATTTCTCAATGGAGACTTTGAAAGCCAGAAGAACATGGACAGATGTAATGCAGACACTAAGAGACCATGGATGCCAGCCTAGACTAATATACCCAGCAAAACTTTCAATCAACATAGACGGAGTAAACAAGACATTCCAAGACAAAGCCAGATTTAAACAATACTTATCCACAAACCCAGCCCTACAGAAAGCACTAGAAGGAAAATTCCAGCCCAAAGAAGTCAGATACACCCCCGAAAACACAGGCAATAGATAACCCCACAGCAGTAAACCCCAATGATAAGAAGTACAGACACACTACCACCAAAAAATAACAGGAATGAACAATCACTGGTCATTAATATCTCTTAATATCAATGGACTTAATTCACCTATAAAAAGACACAGACTTACAGAATGGATACGAAAGCAGGACCCATCTTTCTGTTGCATACAAGAAACACACCTTAAATACAAAGACAGACACTACCTAAGAATAAAAGACTGGGAAAAGACTTTCCAATCAAACGGTCGTAAGAAACAAGCGGGTGTAGCCATCCTGATATCCAAAAAAATAGACTTCAAACTAAAGTCAATCAAAAGAGATCAAGAAGGGCATTACATATTCATCACAGGAAAGATCCACCAAGAGGAAGTTTCAATTCTGAACATTTATGCCCCAAACACAAGGGCACCCACATATGTAAAAGAAGCATTACTAAAGCTTAAACCACATATAAAACCCCACACATTAATAGTGGGAGACTTCAACACCCCACTTTCACCACTGGACAGATCTCCTAAATGGAAACTTAACAAAGAAATAAGGGACTTAACTGATGTCATGACCCAAATGGACTTAATTGATATCTACAGAACATTCCATCCTAACAAAAAAGGATATACCTTCTTCTCAGCACCGCATGGAACCTTCTCCAAAATCGACCACATACTTGGCCACAAAGCAAATCTCAACAGATACAAAACAATTGGAATAGCCTCCTGTGTTCTATCAGACCACCAAGGTTTAAAGTTAGATTTCAACAACAACAAAAACCACAGAAAACCTACAATCTCATGGAAACTAAATAATGCTCAACTGAATCACCAATGGGTTAGGTAAGAAATAAAGAAAGAAATTAGAGACTTCCTAGAGATCAACGAAAATGAAGACACCACATACCCAAACCTATGGGACACTATGAAAGCAGTGCTAAGAGGGAAATTCATAGCTCTAAATGCTCACATAAAGAAGTTGGAGAAATCTCACACTAGTGACTTAACTGCACACCTGAAAGCTCTAGAACAAGAAGAAGCAAAGTCTCCCAGGAAGAATAGACGCCAGGAAATAATCAAAGTGAGAGCTGAAATCAATAAAATAGAAACAAAGAGAACAATACAAAAAATCAATGAAACAAAGAGTTGGTTCTTCGAGAAAATCAACAAGATAGACAAGCCCTTATCCAAACTAACCAAAAGACAGAGAGAGAGCATCCAGATTAACAAAATCAGAAATGAAAAGGGGGACATAACAACAGACATTGAGGAAATCCAGAGAATCATCAGGTCATACTTCAAAAACCTCTATTCCACAAAACTGGAAAATCTAAAAGAAATGGATAATTTTCTGGATAGGTACCACATACCTAAGTTAAATCAAGACCAGATAAACTATTTAAATAGTCCAATAACCCCTAAAGAAATAGAAACAGTCATTAAAAGTCTCCCAACTAAAAAAAAGCCCAGGACCAGATGGTTTCAGCGCAGAATTCTACCAGATCTTCAAAGAAGAGTTAATACCATTACTCTCTAAATTGTTCCACACAGTAGAAACAGAAGGAACATTACCAAACTCCTTCTATGAGGCTACAATTACCCTGATTCCTAAACCAAACAAGGATACAACAAAGAAAGAGAACTACAGACCGATCTCCCTCATGAACATTGATGCAAAAATACTCAATAAAATACTGGCAAACAGACTCCAAGAACACATCAAAACAATTATCCACCATGATCAAGTAGGCTTCATCCCAGGGATGCAAGGGTGGTTCAACATACGAAAGTCCGTCAATGTAATACACCATATAAACAAACTGAAAGAAAAAAACCACATGATCATCTCACTAGATGCAGAAAAGGCATTTGACAAAATCCAACACCCCTTCATGATAAAGGTCTTGGAGCGATCAGGAATACAGGGAACATACCTCAACATAATAAAGGCAATTTACAGCAAGCCAACAGCCAACATCAAATTAAATGGAGAGAAACTCAAAGCAATTCCACTAAAATCGGGAACGAGGCAAGGCTGTCCACTCTCCCCATACTTATTCAATATAGTACTTGAAGTTCTGGCCAGAGCAATAAGACAGCACAAGGAGATTAAGGGAATACAAATGGGAAAGGAAGAAGTCAAGCTTTCCCTATTTGCAGATGACATGATAGTATACTTGAGTGACCCCAAAGATTCAACCAAGGAACTGATACAGCTTATAAACACCTTCAGCAACATAGCAGGATACAAGATCAACTCAAAAAAATCAGTGGCCCTCCTATATACAACTGACAAGCAGGCTGAGAAGGAAATCAGAGATACATCACCCTTTACAATAGCCACAAATGACATAAAATACCTTGGGGTAACACTAACCAAGCAAGTGAAGGACCTATATGACAAGAACTTCAAATCCCTGAAAAAAGAAATTGAAGA
>CABHPQ010145253.1:6015-20819 GCA_902168405.1 Peromyscus aztecus
TCACACACACACACACACACACACACACACACACAAAATCACACACATTTCACTTTCTGACTTAGTATAGAAACCTTAAAAACATTACCTTGCTACACACAGATGCCTGATTCCACCCTTGCTCTGCTATTGTTAACATCAGCCTTAACTAGGAAAAGCTCGGCTTTTAAAATACAGACCCCACGGATTATATGTAATACACTGTTTTGCTTATAGTTTTTCTTCTGAAAATATAAAGAGCAGGGGCATTTGTAGAAACCACCTAAATACTGATTTGTAGTGGTTTTCTTAGTAGCTCAAGGGTAAAAATGAATTTTTAGGTAATGTCTTAAGTCAAAACAAAGGGTAGATGTATATTCTGTATGTTGATGTTAGTTCTAAAATTTAAGTCATACAACAGCCTTTTGTACCACACATAGTCATACATATGCAGATGCTCCTTGCACTCAAATATATTACAAAATAGATGGCAAAACTAGACTTTAAAGACTTAAATTATTCAGGAATACATTACAGTACAAGTCTCCCTGAAATAATAATATTTGCATGACATATGATTATGATCATCATAAGTTCTTTAGAAAAAGGGGTTGTGTGGCTGAAATTTTAAGAGACTATGACATTATTACACCTTTAAGATCTAGTTAGGGAAATGTGAATGTAATCCTTTCATAACCAAAGGTCACAATAGTTACCAAATAAACACTCAACCAAAAGGAAACAATAAGGCCTCCTTATTGGACAGATTAACTTGTGTCTACAGAAAGCAGAATTATTTTTGCCTTTCTGTTTCTAAATTTGTTTATTTATTATTTTGTGTATGTGTTTTGCATATGTGTGTATGTATGTATGTATGTATGTATGTGTGTATGTACATATACATGTATGTATGTGAACCACACACATGTCCACAAAGGCCAGTAGAAGGATTTAGAATTGGGACTGGAGTTAAAATTGGTTGTGAGATACCCGGCAGGTACTGAGAACCCATCCTCCATCTTCTTCAAGAGCGGTAAAGCTCTTTACTCCGGGCCCATATTCATTTTTCTTTGTGTTAACATAGACGTCTTTATTCAGTACACTTTCTTGCACAAACTCCATGGTAAAGGCCTGCACTGTAGAGTGATAAACAAACCATTAAAAGAGTTGCTTGCTCAGAATGCCAAAAGAACTAGTGAGTAATTATTTTTCTCTTCTCCCTTCTCCCTCTCCTGACTCTCTGCTTTTGGTGATTGAACCCAAGGTGCCACACATGTTAAACATCTTTCTACAGAGCAAAAGAACAGACCATCTCATCAGAATCTCAGGGTGATAATACAAGTGTTGCCGGAGTCAGTATCTATTAAAATGGCTATAATCCCTAGATCAACATTGTTGCAAATGGTACTCCAAAATGTAATTTAAAGATTATGTGAAGGCTCATAGTAAAGACAGTATATAAAATTTGAAAGAACATCCTAAATTAACAACCGTGTTGGTTGATAAATTGGTTGAATACATCCTATTCTGAAAAAAGTTTCCACCACAGAGATTAAATACATCACTGGTTTGTTTATTGTCCTAAATAACCCTCTTATGTATGCTATGTTAAAAGATTACAAGACTTCTTATTAATATTCAGATCACCAAGGCTGCCGACTGGAGTTTGTCAAAAGGCTACCTGCATTCTGAATCATTGGTGAGCAATGAGTATGGTGCTTAAACATTTTGAGCATATACTCAAAAAGTTATAGTCTGTGCTACTGGCCCTTTAAACAAAGTTCATGCCACATGACAGAAATAACTGATGGTTTCCAAATTATAGCATGCAATGGGTCTCCTACATATTTGGCCTGGTGTCCTTGGAGTGATTTTCAGCATCATTAAGCAGAAAGTACATCATTTCAAGAGTAACAAGGAATGGCTCACATACAGAGATTGACTTGGCATCTGTTAAATAAACTTTCTGTTTTAGATTTGTAGAATTTACATAACACTGGAACAAAACAATACCCTGCAAACATATTTGTACTGTCAGTTCAATTTCCCTACAGTGACATTCTGCAGTCAGTCCTGCCAAGATTTATCTGGCTGCTAAATTTTATGACATGATTTTTTTTTTATAGTGCCAGAGATCATTGCCAGGGCCTCAAACATGCTATCTCTGGGCTCTACCATTGAGCTACACCCTCAGCCTAAGTAGGTTTGGGGTACAATATTGCCTTCTGCTTGATTATTTCACTTTATTTATTTTAGAGTTTTCCTCCAACATACTGGAGGACTATATAAGACTTCAAAAATGTTTTTAAATTGCTTTTGTGTGTAGTTTTAAACTATATCTCTCTTATTCCAAAATTAAATTCAGTTTTGACCATGCAAAGCTATTATAATTTATATATACATGTAACTATGTGTGCATATAATCACATATAAAGGTTTGGATAGAATTCCTTTGCAAGTGCTATTTCAATGATGTATTGAAATGCTTGCTCTGTATTTTACAATGTGCTCTCATGTAATTTTAACTTAACATCATGCTATGATAAAAGTGCTCATTGTAGATACACAAAGGTCTTCAGTAATTCTGAAATAAATGCAAGAAGTAAGGTGAAATAGTATACACCTTCATAATAGAATACTTATAACTTCTAAACTTTAATTTTGCTCTTTGTACATCTACAGTGTAGATGAATGCTATCCCTAAAAGTTCTGTAATATTTAGTTGTATTTTCTCTATTTTTATATATGTACATTATAAAAACTGCAAATGAAGAAATTCCAGTGATAATAAATAAAAATTATTCATTCTTCAGATATCTTAAGTCTAAAATCTAAAGCAAGATTTTCATTTACTCCAAGAATAAAAAGATAAGTTGCCTTTTGTACCTGTGGAATTAGGTAAACATCAAAACAAGCAAGCCATAAAATCAATTTATACATATTTTGTAGGATACTATTTTGAGGACTAATGGATTTGAAAGCTTATTTAATAAATAAATAGATAAGGAAAGCAGGCACTGGCCTGTCATCCCAGTGAGCTGAGAGGCTGGGGTAAAAAGGACCCCAAGTTTCAGGCAAGCCTGAAATACATATTAAAAACTTGTGTTTTTAAGGCTGGTGATATTCATGTTTCACAAAAAGGGGAGTAACTGGTAAAATAAATATTCCAGCATATTTTGTGTAGAATAATTTTCATAACCAAAGAAGACATTTTCAGAATCACTATATTCATCTTCCAGCTTCACAACATCCTTAAGTCCAATATAAATTAAAAAAATAACTTATTTTGACTGATAAGAATGCCAGCTCTTAAAAAAGTGATTCCATGAAACTGAATTCAGGACCACCATGGAGTACTGCTGTATGTACTGAAATTGTGTTATCCTATGTACATGGTGTACCATGAGAGGACCATGACTTGATCAGAGAAGCAAAGCTGGTTTTAGCCCCTCCCCTCCACCTTAGCCCCACACACTTGAGCAGAGAGGCAGCCTGCAGGGGCTGGTATATGAGGCCTACAGAAATTTCACACACTTACAAACATGTGCCCCCTACTCCCCACGCTATATTTTTCTATCTCAATTTAACTGGGTCTGAACCAGTTAGGTACTGGAAAATTATTATTTCACGACAAAGCAACAATTTTGGGTGAAACTGAGAGGTTCATAAGAAATTTGATGTCATTCACCCTATGATATATCATCACTGTATTTTATTTGGACTTATGGGATTTTTTCCAGGAAAAAAAATATCCTAGATACCCAGGAATCTACAATGGTAATGCTAGCTAAGACTCCCAGCCTGAATTGGCTAACTCCTGTAACCAGGTTAGACTTCCAGTGGAGAGACTGAGACACCAGCCCAACCACAAAACCCTCAACCTATCTTTTGCCCTGCCAGCAAGGTGTACTGGGATAAAGGTGGCACAGATATTGTGAGATGGGTCAACTGATGACTGATCCAGCTTGAGGACCAGCCAGGAGAGGGAGCACATCCTGACACTGCCTGGAAGGCCAGAAACCAGGGGCTGGTTAGCCCAGAGATCCAGAATAGAACCAAACACCACCTGCAAAAACAAACAAACAAGCAAAGTCAATGAAATGATTCCTGATGATATTCTGCTATACTCTTAGACAGGAGCCTAACATAATCATCATCAGAGAGGTTTCATGCAGCAACTGATGGAAATAGATGCAGAGACCCACAGTCCTAAACATCAGGCAGAGTTTGGAGAATCATGTGGAAGAGGGGGAAGAATGAGCCAGAGAGGTCAAGGACACCACAAGAAAACCCACAGAATCAACTAACCTGGACTCATAGAGGCTCATAGAGACTGAAGAGACATAGGCTTGTATGAGCCTAGCCTAAGTCTTCTGCATATATGTTATGGTTATGTAGCTTGATCTTCCTGTGTGTCTCCTAACAGTGGGAGCAGGGGCTGTCTCTGACTCTTTTGCCTTCTTTTGGGACCTTTTTCCTTCTACTGAGTTGCTTTGTCCAGCTTTAATATGAGGGGAGGTACGTATTCCTATTGTAACTTGATATGCCATGTTTGGTTGATATCCCTGGGAAGCCTACCTTTTTCTGAAGGGAAAGGAGGAGGAGTGGATGTGGGAGGAGGCTCGGAAGAGAGGAGGAGGAAGGGGAAACTAAGGTCAGTGTCAGGATATAACATATGAAAGAATAGAAAAGGGGAAAAAAGCTCAAGATATAATGCAATACTAGTATTTTTCTTCTTTTTGTGTTACTACTAATATTTGTCCCTTAGTTCAGATTACTATTTTAAGGTTAAATGTGCTATGTCAAACTCACTAACACCTGGAGCTGCAGTAACCACAGGAAAGAAAATTACAAGAAAAGCTGTACCCTCTACAGGTGGACACAGGGTAAAACACTGTCAAAAACTGATTTCTTCCTTGGGCAGACCAACCTCTCTCTTGAAAAATTAGTTTTAAGGATTGTTGAAACATAGATCTGAGAGGCATAAGCCATCTCATCCAGACTTGAAAAAGAAGTGAAGGTTAAAACATAATCAGCCACAAAATCCTCACCAGGACCAGTAGTTGCATCAGAGAAGATCATGGGTTCCCAAAGAGCCTAGGCTTCCATCTACTCTCAGACTGACTGAATGACACACTAGATTGTCTCATTGACTCTGTCCTTTTCAGAAACAGGGCAAAGACAATGGAAGTCTCTGCAACAGCAACTCAAAATAAATGCTTATTATTGGCATAATTTCGTATGAGGGATCTCACCCAAGGGTACCAACTTCATTTTACAGAATGAAAATTCTGACATACATGTTATGGATTGCTAACCAGTTCCTTTCAGTTCCCATTTTTGAATCAAAGACTAAAATCATAGCCATAAATACTCAACATTTTCCCATATAAATCCAGAGATGTGATGTTAGACATCTTGCATTGGGAAGAGTCAATCTTTGCATTTAGTTTTACATCACATTGAGTTAAATGAACTCTGTTGGCTGGCACTGTGGTATAGATATAGCAAAAGTCAAGGCTAGGAATGAAGCTCATTTGGTAGAGTGATTGCCTTATATACACAAGGTTTCGAGTTCATCCCAGCACCTCATAAACCAGTTGTGGTGTTATACACCTGAAATCTTAGCACTCTGGAGACAAAAGTAGACAGGAGGATCAGAAGTTCAAGGTCATCATTAGATTGTGACTTTGAGGCCAGTTTGAGCTACATGAGACCCTGACTTGTTTCTAGGAAGAAGAGGAGAGGGAAAAGGAGAAGGAGGAGGAGGAGGAGGAGGAGGAGGAGGAGGAGGAGGAGGAGGAGATCTGATGTAGGCTATTTCTTCCCTTGCTATTTCTGTTTGTCAAGTCCTTGTAGGTGGCCTTTGTTTGTGAGGATGAGAACTAATATGGTGTGTGGGATCCAACTGTGTCATATCCTATTCAAGTTGGTACTTGTGGCAGCAAGAAAATTTGATGTTCATTCTGTTCTCCACAAGATACTCTTTGTGAGCTTCCAGCAGTTACTGATCTAAAATAAATAACTTGTTTATATTTTATGAGGCCAGGAATACTCATAAATACTTTACTTTAAAGTTTGGACCTGTTTTGCCAACTAAATAAAGAGTTCCTTAAGAAATTTTTATACTTTAGTTTGTAAACTCCTACTCAAGATTGTGGTAGTCTTGTTTTGAAAAGTTTGGTAAAATAGAATTCACTGAAAATCTGAATCTAGATACACGGTCCACTAGCCACCATTGCATGTACAGTCCAGTGAAGCACATATGTACATGAGGATATCTACATTGCAAAAGAATGTAGTATAACAAAAATACTACAATTTCATCTTAAGATTCTAGGCAGCTTTTTATTTCTAAAAGTGCTTTCCTTTACTATGCTCAAAGGTGCTGTTTGATATTACAATATTAATTACTCAGGCTCCAAATGTAGAGAATGTTTGTTAGGACACTTCATCTAACTTCAAATACTTAAAAAAAAATAAGCTTATTATTATTACACACAAACTCTGAAAAATCTAAACGTTTATTAGTTCACATTTAGTTTTTAATTGATCTTTATAGGCCAGTATAGTGATAATAAAGAGAGTCTGAAGTACTGTGTGGATTTGAATTTATGTAGTTTCAGTCAACTTTAGTAAGCTTATTTGAGTTTTATTTTGTTTTCTGATTTGTGTTATGAAAGAATACTACAGGTTTGGGAGAACTTTAAGCAGCTTTATAAATTCCTTGCAAAAAGTTCAATGAAATAGATTCAAGCTTAGCATTACTAATGTTTAAAAAATGGAAATGAAGTCTTATTAGAAGATAATTATAACAGATTTATGAAGTCAATGAATGTACATATTTATGCAAGTTGTCCATCTACAAGTTATAACTGGAGTAATAACTTCATAGTTTGAAGCAAACATAACCAATCACAAAAATGTATGTTTCCAGGCCAATGACAAAATCTTTATGACAAAAGATTCTGCCTTTCTCTAGCACATTCATTTACTCTTGAAGGCTCTGCACAAGAAATCTGGTCTTCTATTTGTTTGCATAACCATGAGGCTGCAAAGTGAATAGTTGTCTCATCAAACAGTTCTATTATAATCTACAAACACTGAACTTGCAGTATTTTAAATATATATTTTGCTGCTTATTTATATACTAGTAGGAAACCTTTAAGCATTCAGTTAGTGCTTTTCTCCTTCAAACAAATTAATCCAGTTAATAAACCTTTAGCATGTTTTCCAAGTATTGTCCTAGTTGCTGGGAACAAAGATATCAAAAAGGTGCAGGGAAACCTACCATTTTATGTGTTCTTGAAAATTCATTGTGTATTTTATTAATATATCCTATATATTAACATAAATGATTTGAGATACCTCACACAAAAGAATAATGATCTCTCAAAAGTCATAGAATATTAAAAAAAAAGAAGCCTATGGCCAGGTGATAGATACCTACATTTGAGTTGTTAGTCAGGGGTGCCAAAGGATTCCCTCCCCTCAAACAATGTAAGTCAATGCCATTGACCTTTTGTCCTGCTAGAACTTGAAGATAAGACCCAGTTGCTGAAGATACCACAAACATTTTTCACAAGATATGGAGAAGTCAAGCTAGTACAAAACTGGAAACCTCCTACGCTATGAATAACTCGCATAGTATCTGTCAGTAGGTACTTGGTAAGTTTCAGGTTAGAAAGGTAATTTGTCAACAATCCTATCCAGTTGCAAATCCTGATTGTTCCAGCAAGATAGATAACCTCAACAGTGAAATAAAGGCACTAATATTTTGGGTGGGAAGCAACAGATGTCTGGTTGGACTTAAGACCCACTCAGTAGGAGCAAACTCCTGCCTGGTGTTGTCAACCTAGCCAGGAACCTATGGCTGTGAAGGTTATAGACAACAGATAAGGATTTTGTGACAATGATACAGTGGCCACCCACCTCCCACATATGTATCCTCACACACATAGGTAAGTGCTGCTCTTTTCTCTCATCAATGAAATTTATTTTGCAACTGATGGAGACTATTTCAAAGATCCATAACCTACCACAGGGCAAAGAATAGGTGACTGTGGAGTGCTCATCTTCACTTGGGACATCTACAATACACTTTCTAAAGCCAAGGCTCTACACAAATCTTGGAAAGGGGAGCAGGTTTTTAAGAGCTGGAGAACAAGGAGAACTGCTAGGAAATATTGTCTTCTGATCAGGACAGAGATGTTTCATCCCTCAAAATTCTCAACTATGTGGTTAACTCCACAAGACCACAGTGGCAAACATTCCAGAATGTATAGGGTAATCTATGTCTACTAAGGGAGAGAGTCAGTTTTCTTCTACAACAAACTCCTTGAGAGATTACCAATGTCCAAGGGGTCAGTCCTACACCCAAATACATATGGAAAACACTAATAAAACTCAGTAGGGATACATACACATATGTACATGTATATGTATGTATACATATATGCATGTGTGTATGTGCATATATGTATCTGTAATCTCTATAGAAGCAGAGAACATAAATATAGAAGCAGAGGGGGAGGTGGGGAGGGAATCAAGAGGAGTTGAAAGAGGGAGGGAGGGAGGGATATGATAGAAATACATTGTACAAAATTCTTGTATGAAATTCTTAAAGAAAATCATTGGAAAGAGTGTTAAGATGGGGAGAAAGTGAGAAAGGAGCTTATGATTTCCTGTGAGAAGTTGAGCTGAAAACAAACACTAAGTAAATATACAGCCTAAGGGTGATGTGAAGAGAGTGCATTGTTGGGCAGACAAAATATGATGTCACCGGGAGAGATCTCTCTGGATAGAAAACATCACAAATAGAATCATTAGACAAAATGAAACCGAATCAGGAGACAGAAAAAGCTTTTCCTGCCCATGGGTCTGCAAGGACAATGGCTTCAAGGTAAAACTAAGCTTGACCTAGCCGGAGCTGGAAACCTGAGTGCAGGGGATGCCAGTGGGTGGGGGCGGGGTGACATGAGTCTGAATAAAATAATCTGATGAACAGCTGAGCAAATCAGCTAAATCGACATTTCTCTAGAAAAGGTTTGTAAATGTCCAAAAGGCAGATAAAAATTGTTCGTTGTTCAACATCACTAATCATCCGGGAAGTGGAGCAACCAATACATGTATGAAACTCTCAAAGAACTAATGAACTAACTTAATAAAAAAAAATAATTCTTTTTCTTTTTTATGTGTAGTCATGACCATCCTGGGACTTGCTCTGTAGACCAGGCTAGCCTTGAAATCAGAGATCTACTGGCCTCTGCCTCTTGTGTGCTGGGATTAAATGTGTATGCCACCACTGCCCAAGTAAAAGTTACATTAAAAATTATTAAATAATATTCACATTTTCCTAATAAAAATGAAATGGGAAATATCACAACAATTCATGTTCTACCTCCCTTTCTATTGAGATGAAAATAGTACTTGACTGTACAATTATGTAAATCCTGTAAAATTATAATTGCTAACTGGTTTTTAACCTTTTTCTATAAAATTATATTAATAATATTAGGTACAAAAATATAAAATTTTATTAAAAGAAAAGAAGTGTTAAGACAAGGGAGGAAAATGTGAAAGCGCTGATAAGAATGTGGACAGCGAAGGTTTTATACAATCACTGTAGTGTAAGTCAGCAGAACCATCATGGAAAACAGTTTGGATATTCTTCAAGAAGTAAATACAAGTGCTGTATGATCCAGTAACCCCATTTCTAGGTTTATTTCCAAAGGGGAAAAAAAAAGACATCTTGCAACACTGTTCATAATAGCTATTATGTTGGATCACTCAAATCATCACATACATACATACATACATACACATATATGTATATATATACATATATATATACATATTGGTACACACACACACACACACACACAATGAGGACCACCTGTGTATGTCTTGATAGTACAGTAAACTCATACTGAATTCTAATTGAAGGGGAAAGTGCCAGAGGTGTAATGGTGAAGACTTCACCATTTTACCTTTTGTCTTAGTTTATGTTGTTGTGTCAAAACGTCATGACCTAAAGCAAGCTGTCAGGGGAATGACTGATTTCACTTTCACTTCCACTTCCACATCACAGTCCATCACCAGAGGAAGTGAGGGCAGAAACTGAAGGGAAGAAGCTGGATTCACGAACTGTTTGAAGCACAGGCCATGAGGCCGTAGAGGAGTGCTGCTTACTGGCTTCCTCTCCACTGCTCACTCAGCTTGCTTTCTTATACAATTCAGGACCACCCACTCAGGGGTGACGCTAGTCACAGTGGACTGAGCTCTCCCACATCAATGAAGAAAAGGCCTGAGAGACTTGGCCATAGACCAGTCTGGTGGGTGCACTTTATCTCTTGAGGTTCCCTCTTCTCAAATGACTCTAGCTTGTATCTACTTGACAAAAACTAACAAGAAAGCCACTTTTGAGTTTCCTAAAACTATTTCAAACATGATATCATGTTTTAAAAAATCTTCAATGACTCTTCTCTTCAGTGTCAACAGGAGAAACTGGCAATTTTTATCACGACATTCTTAACCTTCCACAGTGTCAAAGCAACAAGTGAACTTCTCAAAACCTTGCCAAGCCCAACTTTCCATCATGTACTGTTTTCTACATTTAAACTCTTCTGGTCAGGATTCTCCCAACTAAATATTTTTCTTCTCACCTTCTTAACCTTGCTCTTTACAATCCCCCAACCTACACCATCCTTATCTCAGGTATCAAAAAAAAAATCCCATACTCTCCCTACCATCAGAACCTCTGTGTAACCACCCAGAAAAATTATTGATAAAACTGTTTTTTTGTCCATTACCACTTATTTGCTACCACATAGAGCACAGGTTTTAGATTCCGGTACATAGAAACGAACTAACATTTCTGAGATCACTCACCATGGCTTTAGTAATTTCCTCTCATCAGTAGCATGTATCTAGATTATAATGAATAATATTAAATGGTATTTTTTAAATTAGTTAAACATTTGACTTAGGCTCAACATATGTTTATCTACCTAAATTTTTGTGCTGTGTATTTCAAAGCAGAGAGTATCTTTCTGATGTGGCTATTTGACCTGGGATATCTATCTTCAAAAAATAGAAAATTCTTAATTTGGTAATGGAACTTAGTCAGTGGCCTTGAGCTCACTGGCACCATAACTTGTTTTCCAAAAGTACTGGAATCATCACTGTTTTTCTCTAGGGAAGAACAACATCCATGAACAGATCTATTAACTTTTCTGAGATAATTTCACCTCAGGCTCAAGAATTCTGTAAATGAGTGGGATGAGTTCATTTTCCTGCTGGATATCTGTTTGGAACACAAAGCAACCCTTTGCTACAACTTAAAAAAGAAGCCAGCACTGACTTTGCTAGCACTTTTCATCAAGCTTAAGTCAATGGAATAGATTTATTTAGTTTACTGTGCTTCAAAAATAAACTACAACAAAGTCCTCAACATTGATGGCTCTTTTCATTTCTCATGGAGTACAAAGAAAAATCAATTTTGCTGAGATATCGAATCAAGAGCTAAATATTTAGAGCAGACTGGGGTAGCACAAAATTGCAAGGTGTCTCATTTTCAATTACGTGACAGCAGAATACTTTTCCATTTCTAGTCAGCTGCCCATGACGGGAGCCATCACCTGGGGACACTGGAGTCACATTTGGATGTTATATAAACATGTATGCTATTCTCTTAAACAAAAATTTGAAGTCAACAATGTTAAGAGTAAACTTTGGGTGGGATGGTTATGCCTCAGGACTAGTTATATTGTATTTAGTACAGCTTCTTCTATTAGTGATGTCAACAATCACTTTGAAACACGTGAATTCATACACACATATAAAAAGGTCCATTCAATATCTTTCTTCGTTTTTTTAATAGTTTTGGTCAATTTTTTTAAAAAAAAGAGAAATTACAAATTAAATATGGGGAAGAAAACATAAATCTATAAAACTTCAATTGAGACATGTCTTTTGCTTCACTATAATGTTTGGACATGAAGATGAATAAAAGAGAAATTGCTTTGCCCATCCCTAAGTGCTCACTAATATTTTCTTCAGTCTGCAACCAGATACATGGTGGTGACAGAGGACACTCAAGTGAGTTGAGAAACTATAACTTTTTGGTTATTACATTTCCTTGGTGTTCATTTTCCTTAGACCTTGTAGAGAAAGTTATTCCAAGTAGGAAGAACATTTTTTTCTTACTAGAACTTAACCTTCTCCACCCAGATATGAAATTCATGTTTATGAGAATGCATAGCCCAGAGAACTTCATCACTGAGAAGTTTTTTTTTTATTCATTTAAAGTATGTGTGTTTTCTGTCGCCTTGAACTCTAATGTATGGCACATTGAGATGAAATGTTTTTACTTAGAAGTTGTGTTGTGCTGTTTCCATGTTTTAAAGATGAGCTTTAAAACAGAAAGTTCATCTGCATCTGACTATGCCAAACTTACTCTCAGGCCACCCTCATAATTAAAGGTACTAGTCTAATTTATAGCAAAGTTATGGAAGATTGGTGACAATTTAAGCTTGAAAAACAAAAACACTGTACATGTAATCAGCACAGCCAGGGAACCTAGGGATGAATCATGGAGGAACCTTCTAGCTTCACACTTCTTTGTCTTGTACTTGACATACCTTGAGTAAAGAAAAACCAGCTCTTCTAAGTATTCATAACTGCTTTTGGTTTTATGAAGACTTAAACAAGCAAAGTAATATGTGTTCTGAGTTTTGATGTTAATAGTTTTTAACTGAGTTTTAATATGGTAAAAAACTTAAACCCATCCTGTATCTATGTGCATTTTGATCAGCATATTTCTTTATAACTTCTATAGTGTCAGATGCAACCAAAACTATAAACATGTTAAAAGTCAGAGCAACCTCCTTTTGAAATGTTTTTATTATTTATTTTAATTTGGAATTATAGCAATTGCATCATCTCCTCTTCCCTTTCCTCCCTCCAAACTTTCCCATATACACATTCTTGCTTTCTTTCAAACTCATGACCTCTCTTTTCAGTAATTGTTGTTGCATGCATGTATGGATATGTATATACATATATATTCCTAAATACAAATTTCTCAGTCTGTATAATGTTACTTGTATATATGTTTACATGTCTGACCATTTGGTATTGGATAATCAGTTGGTGTGTTCTTCCTTGGGTAAGACTATTTACCTAGTTCTCAGTGTTCCTTAGTGGCCTGGCCTTCTTTGTGCAAGGTTGAGGCCTCCTGGGCTTTCTCTCATCCACTTTGTCATGTCTATTGTCTCCTTGTTCAACTCATGTTAGACAGTCATGTTATTCATATTTTATGATTTTTAACTACTGGCAATCATAAGAGACAAAAATCTCACAGCAAACTCCCTGATCCTCTGGCTCTTACAATATTTCTATCCCCTCTTCACAATGCTCCCAAGGATTAGGTGCCGAAGTCTTCTTGTAGACGAATCCTTTGGGACTTGGCTCCACAACTCTGTATTTTGATTGACTTTCATTTTCTATAATGGTGTCCATCTGTTGCAAAGAGAAGTTTCATTGCAAAACCTGTATCCTTGCATATTTGAACACATTTTTATTAATTATGTATTGTGAGTTTCTAAGTAAGATAAAATGTTTGCTTTTTATTTATTGCCTTAAAGAAGAAAACTTTAAACTATTACTTAACACTTTATGTATACAAAGTTAAGCTATTTAGAAGGACATTGGAATGCAAGTAAACTTTGGAATGACGTCCACAACATACCAAAACAAAAAACTCCCTGACTTCTCCTTACACATTAAAAAAAGCCTAAAAATGTTTTTGAGCAAAAATGGAGGCAAGATATTTCATGAGTTAAGAAGCAACAGGAGTACCCCAGAAGAAAATGCCCAAAGAAGACAAGAGGTCTATCAAAAGACTAAAGAACCCACACATTTCCTCTTCATTATCCCATCCCCTCAGCAAGCACAACTCCAGAACAGCTCAGAACCAAGAGTCCTCTAGCTGGGAAAAGGAGAACAAGAAAAGCAATCAACTTTCTCAGGTCTTCAGGGTGCTGCCCACAGAGCTGCTTCAGTCCATTGCAGTAGACTGTTACATGCAAATCATCTGTGCATGGATAGCAAGAAAGTCAGGGAAAAAAGGGATTCACCCTCTCTTAGGTTACAGTAGCCATCACAGTAACTAAAACAGAAGATTATGATTTTCTTACCTATATGTAATTTTGAATTTATAGAACCTTCCAATATAATGCCCTGTTTCCAGCCCTGATTTTATTTTCCCTTAGTTTTCCAAATAGTATTTTCTTGGTTAATTTTCTTCTTGTGGTGGCAAAATTTCTAACAAAACCAACTTAAGGAATGAAGGGTCCTGTTTGGCTCACAATCTAAGAATGGATAACTGTGAACTCTGTGAACTACAGTAATAACTTGCATGGCAAAATACGATAAGGGTACAGCAGGGCACAAATGTTATGAGGGCCACCAACTACTTTCTACTTGGCTTTAGTACCACAGGAATGTGTGCCTGGGACTGTAAACATGGCTAAGGACTTATGATTGGGGATTTTGTAGGCCCATGGGTAAACCTACTACTTGTATCTTGCTAAATGGTCATAATATCAAATTGACCACTATATTCATATCTCTATTGTCATTAACTAGTGCAGCTCTCAGACCTCATCAAAGGAGCTTCTTTGTGCAGTGGAGAGTGGTTATTGCAGAATTCACAACTGATCAGAATGAAGAGAGTGATGTCCCTACATTGCTCTGCCACAAATGATACAACTATACAGAGAGAGAGAGAGAGAGAGAGAGAGAGAGAGAGAGAGAGAGAGAGA
>CABHPQ010145254.1:0-12437 GCA_902168405.1 Peromyscus aztecus
TGTGCAGACGATGGACCTGTCGCGTTCTGTGTTATCATTTACTGTTTTTTTCTGCTGTGCTAGGGGTTGAGGCTGAGCATGCAAGGCAAGTGCTTTTCCTTGGATTACATGCCCAGTTCTCGTTCAGTGACTTTTCTTTGTAGCTTACTACAAAGAAATAATGTTTTGATAATGTTTATCAAATTTGATAATGATAATGTTTATCAAAACATGGCTCTATTTCCACTATGCATGTATCCACAATATACTTTTATTGGTGAATAGTATGTCCCTACTACCAAGTATTAGTAATAGTGTCTAACATTATAGAGCAGTAGCTATATCTTCGTTATTTTGGGGACACTTTGCATAAGTTCATTTGGTCTTCAGACTGTCTGTAAGAACCTTAGAATTGAGGAATTTGAGCAAGTGGAAGATAATAACTTCCCCAGGGTCACACACTGATAAGCCGTAGACCTAGGGTCTGGATCTGACTTTCCCATCTGCTTATGATCGCTATCATATTGCTTCTGTAGCATTAAGGTAGTGTGTAATCTATGTCTTGCCGTAGTAGTTCACATCCTGTAGCTGTGTTTGTGTTCATGATTGTGAGCATTTCCCCAGAATAAATTTCAAGTGGTAGATATCGGATCAAAAGGTATGGACACTTCTTACTGCCCCTGTAAACATACTACCAGGTCACCTTACAGGAAAATTCATTAGTGTGAGTGTGTAAATGAAACCATCTTATTTCCCCACATTCTTGAAAGCTTTGCCTTTAAAAACTACGCTAACCCATTAAAACTACTTTAACTTTTCTTCCTCTGAGTGTTAGTATCAGATCTTCCTTTTTCCATTTACCTTGAAAAACGTTCATTTCCACTTCTTTGCCTTTTCATTAGCATGTTTACTTTGTTCATTTCTTCCTTCCTCTCCTCTCTTCCCTCCCCTTCCTTCTCCTTCCTTTTTTTCTGATCTCTTTTGACAGTCTCTTGTAGCCCAGACTGGCCTCAGATTTACTGTGTAGCCAAGGATAACGTTGAACTTCTGATCCACCTCCCTCCACCTCCTTCATGCTGGGATTGCAGCCAGGTGCCTCTCTCCTGGTTCCTGTGGTGTCAGGGGTCAAGCCCGAAGCTTTGTGCATGGTGGAAAATCATTCTGCTAGCTGAACCATATCACCAGCTCTCTTGTTTGTCCTAAGAATTCTTTGTATGTTAAGAATAGTATATCTCCCAGATAGTTATGCATTTTTCCAAGTTTGTTTTTCAGCTTTGTTTATGGATTTAAGAAAAATGATAATGATGGTAGTTAATGTCTCTGTAGCACTTCTCCAGTAAGTTTATGCTGTCTATGCTGTCTATGCTAAGTGTTTTACATTTAATAACTCATTTGATTTTTACAGCATCCCCTAGGGGGACTAGCTCCTTTGACCTTTGTTTTTTTTGGAGACAAGGTCTCACTATGTAGCCCTGGCTGTCTGGCTGTCCTGGAACTCCTTATGGAGACCAGGCTAGCCCTGAACTCACAGCATCCACCTGCCTCCCGAGTGCTGGGATAAGACATGTGCCTTGACATTGTCTAATTTTAAAGTCTTAGGTTTTCCTCTCTGCCTTTGCCTGTTTCTGTTCTCGGTCCTAAAAATTGCAGTAACCTGCTGTCTGGACCTATTGTTTAGTACTCATTCCTCAATTTAGGAGTCATTTCCTCTGAGATTACTCATCTAATAACGTTCCAGTTTCTCAAGGCGAAGTCAGGTACTCACCTTCTGGCCTTTTGTTCCCATAGCGCTTAAATGCAGGCCTGACTTCTGGTGCATTCTTCTTTTCCATTCCCTTTTCTTACCCATCTAATGACTGGGCAGATACACTGACTTAAATTAAAGATGCTCACGTGATGCTGGTGGGGTCAAGAAGTGGAAGGCTAGGAGATGGCCCAGTTGCTAAAGGGCTTGCTCCACAAGCTTGGGGACCTGAGTTTGTCTCCCCAGCACCCACATAAAAAGCTGAGTACCTGCGCACACACGTGCACATCCTTACAAACAGAAAGAAGTGACTCTCCTTCCAGAGTATATGAAGTGGGAACCTGGACTGAGGAAGCTACATTGAAACTGCTCTGAAAGCTAGTGGGAAAAGAGGAGAAGTCCAGAGACTGAAATGGAGTGAGAACACCACTGTGAGTTCCAGTTATATGTGCAGTGAGTTGTTCACGATGACTTTGAGTAGTACAACCCTGCTTCTGGGAGAGCCAAGGAAGAAAGCCCTGCTTGCCTCCCCCCAATGTGTGCTTGTGGGTAAGGGTGTGGGTTTTTTCTCTTTTGGTTGTGTTTTTTTTTTTGTTTTGTTTTGTTTTGTTCTGTTCTGTTCTGTTTACTTTTAGAAAGGGTCTTATTGTGTTGCTCAGGTTGTTTTCAAACTCCTGGCTAAAAGTAGTCCCCCCCCCTCCTGCCCCCTCCCCACTTGATACCTTCCCAGTAGCTGGGATTACAAGCACACATTGCACCAGCCAACTGACCCAGTATACTGTTTTTATATATATACATAGTGTTCAGGATTCTCAGTCTCTCAGGATTCTCCTTCTAGAGTGTCCATCTCTACTCCATAGAACAGGGGTCTATTTATCTTCTTAGACCTTTTACTAATACAGTGAAGAACTCGGAGTTCTGACATTATCTGACTAAGATTCTGAAACGCTCGGGGAAGTTTGGTGAACTGGAAGCCTTTGCCAAAAGTCCCAGAGAAAAACCCTGAGCTCTTGCCTTTGGAGTCTTTGTGACAGTCATGGTTTTCCTCGGTTAGAGCTTTTGCATAGACGGCAGCTCTTTCTCACCAGCCTTGATTATGCTTCTCATTTCTGTTTATTGTCTTTGATAAGAGACATTCTACTCTTAACTTACTAGTTTAATTTTGAGATAGACTGATGGCTGGTCTTGAAAGAGGGCAAGTACTTTATATTAACAATATAGTTTGTCATTTAATATAAATACTTTTCCAAGTCTTTAAACTTATTAAATTTAACTTCTTCTCAGCTTAATTTTTTGTTGGTTTTGTTTTTGTTTTTTTGAGACAGGCCAAGGACTTGTGGAGACCAGGCTAGCCTCAAATTTGACATGATTCCCCTTGCCCCTGCCTCTCAAATGCTTGGGTTACAGGCATGTACCGCAACACCTGTTCAATATTTTTTTCTTTGTGAAAGTAGTACATGCCAATTGATGAAACTTAGTAAGATAAAAATATATTCCAAGTTTATCTTCCAGTGATAGTCATATTTTAGTGTCTACTTCGAGTGCACGAGTGAATGCCTCGTGTGTGTGTGTGTGTGTGTGTGTGTGTGTGTGTGTGTGTGTGTGTATGTATGCATGTGCCTTGCACGTTGAAGTTAAGAACATAGATTTTATTGCTTAGGATCTAGGCTGTTAGCTTTGTAAATGTAACAGTCTCATTAAACCTGCATTTCCTTTTCCTTAAAAAGTAGAGATTTACCAGGTATGCTGGTGTACTCATTTAATCCAGCACTGGGGAGGCAGAGGCAGGCGGACCTCTGTGAGTTCGAGGCCACCTTGGTCTGCATAGCAAGTTCCAGGCTAGCCAGCCAAGGCTAAATAAGAAAAAAGACTGGCTCTGTCTCAAAAAAAAAAAAAGTAGATATTTTATGTAATATTTATGCACAGATCTGTAAAGGCAGAGAGGTGTACATGCTTAATCTCACTGTCTCTTAAGAAATGTAACAGTCATAGTCATCCTTATCTTTGGATAGGTTTAGTGAGGGTCTCTTGTTCTGGACTGCTTAGAACGAGGGAGCAGGCTGGGAAACTGCATATTCTCTTTTTGAAATAATTAAAGTTTCAGTTTTTCAAACATTTACATGGGGCTTACGAAACTGGTTAGTGAAGTCTCCTATAAAATATAACTAAACAAATCAAAGCAAACACCAGAAGTTGATTTATTTTGGGCCAGCATCATGATTGGTGAGTGTATGTGAGCCTGAGACTCTCCTGCTCTGATCCTTGAAATGGTGGCATCACTGATAACAAGGTAACCATGGCAACATGCAAAAACATGTAGTATAGGGTTTGGAACCTTCATCGTATTTTTTAAATTGATTTTTATTTGAAATACAAAGTAATGAGTTTCATCATAACATCTTCGTACATACCGCATATGCTTGTCTTCGCTTCCCCCACTGTCCCTGTCGCCCTCCCTCCCTCTGGCTGATTCCCTCGTCTGCTTTCTATTGCGTGCACTGTCACCTGCTTTCTACCTCTTCAGATGTTTTCTTCCAGACCCTAGCTTTGTGACCCATAAACCCACGTATAAATACCCCAAAACACATATACATATTTTATATTTTCCCTATATGAAAGAAACATGCTTTTAATCCCAGCATTCGAGGCAGAGGCAGGTGGATCTCTGTGAGTTCGAGGCCAGTCTATTCTACAGAGTGAGTTTCAGGACAGCCAGGGATGTTACACAGAGAAACCCTGTCTCGAAAAACAAAACAAAACCAAACCCCCACAACTTTCAAATAGTTTTGTCAATGACTGTTTATTCTTTCCTTTGTGTTTTCTTATAAAGGTTTAAAACTTTGAAAATTAAATTGTTTCATAGAAGTCGCATTTTACTTGAAAGTCGAGCATATTATTCAAGTTTTTCCCTGCATATATTTTATTCAACCCGAGTCAATGGTTTTGTTTAAATGTTTACTCTTCATGAGACAAATGAGACTAGGCTCCAGAGTGGCCTGGCCCTCACCTTCCTTTCTGGGCAGAGGATGAGTCACATGCTATTCTTAGGTGTGTCCCCCCATTGTGTGGGTGAATTGTCTTGTTCAGGGGTGTTGACTGGCTCCTCCATAAGTGGTTTCAGGCTTCAGCATGCAGTTGAGTACTCAGTCAGTATTAGTTCATCATTACAGGCCCTCTTGACTTATTGTTGCTTTGTTAGTTAACATTCGTTAGTAACATTAGAAGCTTTTAGGGATCAGTATGCTTTGAGTGTTTGGGGTCAAAAATATACTCTTTTTCTTAATACTTTGCATAACTAATTTGTTTCAATGAAATAAAGATGATGAATAACTATTTGAAATAATGTATTAATAATTATAATATCTATTATATATGAACATTCAATGTGCCAAATGTTTTACAGATAAGATATATTAGCCTTAAAGTAACCCTGCAGTTTGGTCCAGCTACACACATGGATTAAGAAATTCTATGTGTGTTGTGGATAAGACCACAAACCTGCATGAGGGTATATTGAGAGACTTTATAGAGAAGTACAATTTAAGCTGTTTGGTAATATCTGTTAAAATTGCAATGTTCGTACACTCTAGCCCACTTTCCATGTGTAGGATTCATCTTTGGAAACATGTCACATAAGTGTACACTTCCTTTTTTCTTTCTTCCTCCCCTCCCCTTTATAAAACTGTTTCCTAGTATGTAAATAAGAAAATATTTGGAAAAATATATTCAAACCTATTAATGATTGCTGTCTTGATAGTGGACTTTGACTAAATCTGTGTGTGAGAAGATGTGTAGTCTTTAAGCTTTTTCAAAAACATAAAGTTGTGTTTGTTTACATTTCTATCAGTAGGTGTTGTGGTTCCTTGTGTTGTTACTTATCAAGTGTGGATAATTCATCATTTATTTTCCCAGACTACAGGAGTCTTCTGGTTTTGAGGTATTGCTTACCTTTATCTATATCTCCTCTGTTCATTCATTTAACAAATGTCTGACAGTTTAGGGCAAAGGTTGATTTGAATGTATACATGATTAGCTGATTCTTGGGGACCGATTTGTATGTGGCCTTCCCTTTTTCTGTCTCAGAAAAGAAATTTGCATTTAGATACTGGAGAGTCCAAGAAATTAGTCTGTCTTCAGCCCTGCCCTTTGAAGAGAGGGCAAGAAAAAACAATGGCAGAAGGAAATCTGTTTTTCCTCTGTTCCTCTCTTCCTGCTCCTATACTTGTGAATCCCTGTATTCATTCCTGTTGCCATACCTGAACTTTATTCCCAGAGCCAGAAATTCTGTCCCATGTTGTAACTTTATGCCCAAGAGCTATCTAGTTGCACTTACGTAGATAACATTTCTTTTCACTTCTTTTGGAGATTCTTATTTTCTCTAGGAAAATTGTTTTGTTTTCCTGTCTAAAAAGTAAGTACAATAATCCTCTTTAATCCTTCTTCCCCTCCCACCTCCCAGATAGAACCTGCCCTGGAACTTGCTCTGTAGATCAGGCTGGCCTTGGACTCTGAGAGATCCACCTGCCTCTGCCTCCCAAGTGTACCACCACCGTCTAGCCCTGCCTTCCCTTTCTTGAAAACTCAGTACTGCTCCTCCCACCCCTCTTCTTTAACAACATTTCTCTTTGTTGTTGGTTTTTGTCTCTTTGTTTTATTTTGTTTTGAGACAGGGTCATTTTCTGTAGTCCTGACTGTCTTAGAACTCACTATGTAGACCAAGGCTGGCCTCAGACTCACAGAGATCCTCCTGCCTTTGCCTCCTGAGTACTGGGATTAAAAGACGTGCACCACCATGCCCAGCAACTACATATTTCTTGAGTCACCCACACGTCACTTCCCTTTGCTGCATAATCCACTTCAGCATGACTTTCGAAGCCGCTGGAACTGTAATTGGAACTGAACTGGACAGGTTGCAAAGACCAATAGCTTAGCCTTTATCTGTGTATCCTTCAGCAATGATCACTCCTCCTTGGAACACTCTTTTTTCCTGTTTGGTTTTGAGACAGGGTCTCACTGTATAGACCTGGCTGGCCTCTAATTCACAGCAGTCCCCCGTCTCTGCCTTCAGAGTGCTGGGGTTAAAGGCATGCGCCACCTTGCCTGGCTTCCTTTGTTCCTGATACATTCTTTTCCTGACATGATTGTAACTATACCCAGTCCCCAGTGACTATCAAGTATGGGTCTGTAACTCAAACAGAGCTCTTTCCTTTTTCTTAGTCACTCACACCAACATGTCTTTTAAAGATGTCAAATTAGGTATGCTCACAATTGAAGTTTGTTGATGTTTCAACTTGTCTCCCAAATTTAACATCCATATCTGTTTTCCTAGAGCTTCTCTGCTGGTTTACATCACTGATCCAGGTGGTATCTTACACACTTAGAGGCTAAGTCTATAGCACTTGTTTTTGTTTTTTTTTTAATGATTTATTTATTATTACATATACAGTGTTCTGCCTGCATGTATGCCTGTATGCCAGAAGACGGCACCAGATCTCATTACAGATGGTTGTGAGCCACCGTGTGGGTTCTGGGAATTAAACTCAGGACCTCTGGAAGAACAGCCAGTGCCCTTAACCTCTGACCCTTCTCTCCAGCCCCTTAGAGGCTAAGTCTAAAGGATCATGAGTTCTAGTCCAACCTGAGATGCATATCAAAACTTTGTCTCAAAACACAAAACAACCTTGGCTGGCAGTTGGCTCAGTGAATGAAGGCACCCACTTCCAAACCTGACAACTTGAGTTTGTTCCCCTTGACCCACATAATAGAAGAGAATTGTCCTCTGACCTCCACATGACTGCTGCTGTGTATGCACCCATATCCACACACATAAACACACATGTGCACAAAATAAATGATAATGTAATAACATTTATTTATTTATTTATTTATTTTTGGTTTTTCGAGACAGGGTTTCTCTGTGTAGTTTTGGTGCCTATCCTGGATCTCGCTCTGTAGACCAGGCTGGCCTGGAACTCACAGAGATCTGCCTGGCTCTGCCTCCTGAGTGCTGGGATTAAAGGTGTGCACCACCACCACCCGGTGTAATAACATTTAAAATACATACCCTCAGGAACTGTACCATCATGCTTTTGAGTGTCAGGCTTTTAGTCAAATTTATTTAAACTATTTAACTATTATGATTCAAAGTAGAGCTGAAGAATCTTAAGTTTTCCTCTGTACTCAAAATTTAAAATGCCTCAGAATTTAATGAGAAATAAATAAATTTTTATCTCTAAAAGTATACTAGAAAAAAGATCCCCCACCAGTTACAGAAGAGCCATGTTGCAGGGGACAATATGGTTGATATCCATATCTCTGTTGTCTGGAGGATTTCAAGGAGGCAGTTTGGATCCTCTTCTTTCCTACCAGCTCTCCTCTATATATTCAATCTTTAAAAATTCTATTTTATTACTAATGTGTACGTGCATGTATGTGTGCACATGTGTATGTATAATGTATGCATGTGTGTGGGTGCGTGTGGGCCAGGGCACACTTATCAAAGTCAGATGACAACTTTGGGGAGTTGGTTCACTGTGGTGGTATTGTATTCCTCAAAATACTGTACACTTTAATAAACCTATCTGGGGGAGACAGAACAGCCACAATATTAAACAAAGAGGTTAGGCAGTGGTAGCACACGCCTTTAATCCTAGCATTCCAGAGGCAGAAATCCATCTGTTCAAGGATACAGCCAAGCATGGTGACTCACGCCTTTAATCCCAGAAAGCGAGCCTTTAATCTCAGGGAGTGGTGGTAGAAAGCAGAAAGGTATATAAGGCACAAGGACCAGAAACTAGAAGCATTTGGCTGGTTAAGCGTTCAGACTTCTAGCAACACAGTTCAGCTGAAACCCATTCTGGATGAGGACTCAGAGGCCTCCAGTCTGAGGAAACAAGACCAGCTGAGGATCCGGTAAGGTGAGGTTAGCTGTGGCTTGTTCTGGTTCTCTGATCTTCCAGTTCACCCCAATACCTGGCTCAGGTTTGATTTTATTAATAAGAACTTTTAAGATTCCTGCTACAGTTTTCTCCTGTGATGGATTCTGGGTATTGAGTGTACAGGTCTTTGGCTTACACGGCAGGTGCTTTCACCCCTAAGCCGTCTCTCTCCAGTCTGACATGTTCAAGTTGACATTGCTTCCCTGCTTCTTGGTTGGTTGGTTTCTTTGTTGCTGTTGTTACCATTCATTTGTTTCTATGTGAGCCATATATTTTATTTACCAAATTAACTTGTTTGGCAAATATTTAAAGGTATTTTCTTTGGAAGATTTTGTTTAAGAACTGGGCATACCCAACTAAATAAAAATGACCTCTGCTCAGGGCACGTGACAGGCAAACAAGAGTAATGTGGAATTGAAGTGCAGTGTGATACATGGGATTAATGTTATGAACATGTGTTACAGACATACGTAGGGAATGGTGATTAACTGCCAGGGAGGAGAGAGTTCTTTAAAAATGGTGTCATTGAAGCCAACAGGATGCCTGGCAGAGGCGATACTTCTTTATGGAGGAATGAGGCAGAGAAGACAACATCCTTGTTTACAGAAAGGTTGATGTCCACATCCATGGGGGAAGTGATAGGTGCAGTAGATTGGAATGAGGTTCTGAAAAGCACCATATTGTCATCCACAACCTTAGAGTCTAACCTGTAATTCCTGGGAGAGTTTACAGGAGCGGAGCACCAGTGAGGTTGGGGGGGAAACCAAAACTATAGTGGCTGTGTAAGAACATTTCAGAGTGGAAAACTATTCTAGGAGGTTCTCCTAATGCACATAATGACCTGCTACTGACTCAGTCTCAAGTGATGATCCTGGATATCTATAAATTGTTAAAGTTCCAAGTGATCTGATTAGCCAGACTCGGGCATGATTTTACAAACAATCCTCTGGACTGGAGGTGTCTGGGTCCATTTTTGCTCACTAACTTGTGGGCTTCTACAACTCTTTTAGTCTTTCTGTCTTGAAAATGGTGGACTTTGGACTAAATGGCTGTAATTTTTCCTTTCTGTAATTGTGTGCTTCTAAACAAACAAACCCCCAATCTTTACGGAGCCACTTTTAATTTTAAATGGCTATAATTTTTTCCTGAGTCTTAACGACCCATTATAAAGTGTCTCCGACTCTAGGTCTAGCAGGTCCACTGTTCTCTCTCATCGGGACCACATACTTTCCCAACCCCAAAATTATATTTGGTGACTTCTGCAGATGAGGTACTGAGTGGTCTTTTTAACTGTCCCTAACTAGTCCTATCTTCAAGATTCTTGGAACAAATTTTGAATTTTGTATTTATTTACATTTAAATAATGAATGGGGGTGTCAAAATGATACTTCACATTCTCTGGATGTTTACAGAATAGCAGTCATTTACTGAATACATACTATGTGTCAGACAGTGTATTGGTTTATGTAATACTTAAAAAAATACTGATCTGAAGTATTTTTGTGGACAAGGAATCTGACTTTAAAAAAAGTGAAATAACTTTTATGTGGTCACAGTTAGGAATAGAGCCAAGTAGGTCTGAACCTAGAGATGTTAGCTACAAAAACCCTCTTGCCAGTTCACTTGTTTAAATAAACACAAATGTATTTTAATAATTATGATGCCTTTTGATACTTTTTCTTTTTCTTTTTCTTTTTTTTTTTGAGACAGGGTTTCTCTGTATAGCTTTGGTTCCTGTCCTAGAACTCCCTCTGTAGACCAGGTTGGCCTTGAACTCACAGAGATCTGCCTGCCTCAACCTCCCAAGTGCGCTGTCACCTCCCGGCTTGATAATTACTTTTAAACTCTGTGCCTTTATGTGTGTCTGCGCTTTGCTGGCTCCTCCACTCTTTTTAGACTATTTTTTTTAGACCTGTAGAGCTTAATTAAAAAGCAGTATTACATTTATTTTGGATATATTTCTTGCTGGGGATTATAAAAAAATGGGGATTTCTATGTTATTATTTTTTCCCCCTTGAGACAAGGTTCCCGGCTGTACTGCTGTACTAGAACTTGCTCTGTAGACCAGTTTGGCCTCGAACTCACAGAGATCCATCTGCCTCTGCTTCCCGAGTGCTGGTATTAAAGGTGTGCGCCACCACTGCCCGACCTCCATGTTATATATACTTATGTATTTCTGCAGTTGATTTCCGTAAATCAGTTCTTCCCCAGCCATAACAGCTCTCTCTCTCTCCTGAGTCTATTTCTACAGAAGTATTGATCAGTGCCCAGGGTTTCTGTGTTCTGTATGTGCTGTTGCATAGACTGTTTCTTTTAACCGGTCCTGTCCTGAAGGCAGCACTATCGCCAACAGAATCCGCTCCTCATCCCCAACTGTGAATTCTGCCTGCTCAGCAGCAGCAGGCGCTCCGTGTTGTTTTTTGTTGGGCGTGTGTGCTAAAGGGGACAGCCAGTCAGTCCAGCTTAGCACTAAGCTGTGGTCTGTCTTTGTTGTGTTAATGGCACCGTGTTTTCATTTTGCAGATGGCTGAGAGCTGCAGGGAAAATTCAGGACCATGATGGCTCAGTTTCCCCCAGCTCTGAACGGTAAGTAACTTGGTGCCAGTGGCAGGATGAGAGGATGGGGGCTCTGGTTGTGGTGGTGAGCCTGTTGTTGGAAATATTTATGTAGATAATTTTCCTTGACTTTTGAAATGTAAAACTTGAAGTATTCTGGTTGAAATATCGAGTATTTCAGAGCAATACATGTATCTTCTTTTAGTATTTTGCATTAAATTCCACATTTCTATTGAAGTATTTTTGATAGTATCTGGAATATGTGCTTCCCATTGAACAGTTGAGAATAACCTAAAGGGATATTCTACTTAATGCATGAAACTGGAGGACGAAAAGCAGAGTGTCTGTAGGTGAACAGTAGAGTGTTTGTAGTTGTCCAGATGATTGCAAACAGATCAGGCCAACAAGATTCATTTAGTAATACAAATATAAGATTAAGTTTTCCTTTATAAATATTTATATTACTTCATGTTTATATTATCTAATTATGCTGGGACCCACATGATGCAGAAGTGACTCCTACACATTGTCTTCTGACTTCCACACACTGCCTAGTGTGTGCCCCTTCCAATCAGTCAATCAATCAATCAATCAGTCAATCAGTCAGTAGTAAATGTAAGATTAAAATGAATGTTGTTCCCATTGTGGAAATGGTATAGGATTATAGGGATTGATGCCACAGACACTTTTTAAATTAAATAATAATTATTTTTCCATAATGAGTAATATATAAGTTTAAGACAGCAGTATTCTTCCAGGTTTGAGGATTTCTGTGCCTCGTATGAAAAAGTCTTCACTGAACTCACTTTACTTACACACTTCAACCAGCCTGTTAATAAGGTTAACAAATCAAATAAACATATAAGAATATGATCCCAGTCTTTGTTTCATTCCATAAATATTTACTATATAGCTCATTGCATTAGAAATAAAAGTGATTGGTAACAAAATATTCAATGACAAAAATGCCCATGTGAATAAGGTTCAAATTATTAATTAGGAAGTGGTATGTAGGAATAAAGATAGTCATTTTTTATTTATTTTTTATTTTTTTGGTGTTTCGAGACAGGGTTTCTCTGTGTAGTTTTGGTGTTTATCCTGGATCTCACTCTGTAGCCCAGGCTGGCCTCGAACTCACAGAGATCCACATGGCTCTGCCTCCCAAGTGCTGATATTAAAGGCATGTGTCACCACTGCCCGGTGAGAGTCATTTTTTTTTT
>CABHPQ010145255.1:0-17648 GCA_902168405.1 Peromyscus aztecus
GAGGTCAGGTCATCAAGGTGCTGGTCTGTATATTACCTTTATCACTTTTTGTTAAGTAAAATCAGCATATCAATTTGCCCAGTGAGCTTGTCAACTTGGGCCCAATATTGTATCATGTGGACATTCTATACTTACTACACTAATTCCTAGTCTCATATACCACGTGGTGAAACACATTTGTTGAAAAACAGAACATCAACCTTGTAGAAGAAGGGAATGGAGTCAGCTCACAAAAAGAACAAGAAAGAAAAGGACAGAAAAAAAATTAAATGAGAGGCATCAAAACCATGCCAGGCTGAAAAACCATAGATAGAATGGAGGTGGTGTTTTTCTTTTTTCTTGAGGATGGTGGGTAACTATTAATTTGAAAGCCATGGTATATTTCAAAATGGGTGAAAGTATGAACATTCCTAACACAAAAATTATCAATGGTCAAAGATAGCAATGTCCATTAATTTCATTTGATTCTCAAATATTACATGTGTGTACAAAATCACCACAATTTACCATGTTCAACATAGAAATGAAAATTAAAAACATTAAAGAATTTAAAATAGATAATAAGCAAATAAAATATAATAAGTAAATCTGGGTCTCTTAGGTGTATGTATAATTACAACAAATTTGCTTTTTAACAGTCAAATCTTGCTAGAAATACAGGACAGCATATAATGACCAAATATACCTATGAGGCCGAGGTTGTATGTAGGTACCTATATTCACCAGTCCTATATTAATTTAGATGAAAACATGCAGATATGGGCACACACCAACACTCTGTGTGTGTGTGTGTGTGTGTGTGTGTGTGTGTGTGTGTGTGTGCGCACACAAGTGCTTGTGTGCATGTGTTCAGCTTTTCACATTAGCCCTTAACTGGTACTACAGTGTCTATTTGGTGATTAATGAATATTTAAAATATATTTATCACTATTACTATAAATATTAGAAGTAGAGAGAGTTAAAATTCATTTTCCAAGCCTGAAAACTTTTAGTATATTTAAATCAGACTGCCAGGATACAGGTTTTTGCACAAGAATAGTAAGTGGATAAATTGTCACTGTGAGTATTAGCTGTAAGGGTGGAAAGGATTTTAATTTGGCTATTCATCATCCATCTCTGCTGATCCTCTATTCATATGTCGAGTGATAGACTGAAATGTGTTACTGAGGACATAGAAACCATTAGCTTTCTTATTGCTAACATTTATAACCCTTCTGGAAACAAATTGTGACAAGTGGAAGCTTAGCAGGATACTAGCTATTCATTTCTTTGAAATGTTTCCTGTATATATTACTTACATCTTATTGTGTGTTAACAAATGCAATAAGATTGTGTTGCTGGTGGCAAAACTCTGTTGCTTTTTCACAAATCAATAATAATTAAAATAAATCATTTCTATTCCAATGGATTTTGCAAAGTATGAAAAGATAAAATATTAATATTTGTGGTTCCTGATGAAGACTGATTCAGTACATTTTGCTGAATATATGGAGAAATATATTTAGAATGGTTAGAATTTAAGTAGTGGTACATTTTCTCCATTTTTGTCTTGAAAGAAAGGAATGGGAACTGTGAGCCAAGACAAGGCTTGAGTGTGAATATTCAAACATGGTTCACCCCAGTGACCTCAGTCATGAATGGACAACTCACTCATTGGCTGTGCATTACTTTCTGAACCTCCCCTTTCCTTTGATGCTATGAAGAGGACAGGTATAAATATACATATTGATAGTAAATCTTCATGGCTGACAAAATATTTCCTCATTTTTAAGACAATGTCACAAATAAAAAGACCATTGCAAGGTATAGCTCTTCATTAGGTAGGACAGGTAACAATTGCATAAAATATGTCCTACATGACAGATAAGGAGGATCTGGTAAATTTATTCATGGATGACTATGGTAACAAAATAAGCTACTTTCAGATACAGGGAATTGTACAACCTCTGAGGATTTAAATAGTATTCACAAAGCCAGATAACTGTGCAACTGCAAGTTATCATACATCCTCTATGTTTTAAAGCCACACAAACTGACAAGCATGTAAACCAGTGGTTCCCAACCCTTTTAATGCTGCAACCCTTTAATAGAGTTGCTCGTGTTGTGATGAACCACAACCATAAAATTATGGATTATTGCATTGCTGCTTCAAAACTGTAATTTTGCTACTATTATGAATTGTAATGTAAATATCTGATGTGTAGGATATCTGATATGCAACCCAAAGGGGTCACAACGCACAGGTACTGATCTAAACATACAGACCCTTTAAGGTCATTTGCTCTTACATGCAAGCCTGAACAATGCTAGTGTCAGGAATTTCAAATCATTGTATTTTCTCTTCTCCCTCCCTTCCTTCCCTGCTTTCTTCACCTGTTTCCTCCTCCCATGTACTCTTTACCTTTCTTTTTCTTCCTGACTTACAACTCATTTCTTCTAGCTTTTATTCTAGTGTTTTCTTTCTTTTTCCTTGCACCTGTAATGTGTATCATCTTTGTCAAATAATAAAAAATGCCTCAATGTGAGTTATGAATGCTGAACTGAGGATTGATTCATAAGAGGCCAGAGCCTGAGTAATACATTGATTACTTGGGGAAAGATGCGTGCTCCATTTTAACAATGAGGAGAAAATATGCACAAAGAGGCAAGAGGAGGGACCGTGGAGCTATATGACTGAGGTGATAATTCCTGACAAAATGGCAGAAGATTGTAATGAAACGAGAATGAAGCTCAGAAAATAGAGTAAGAAGAGTTTCTATGTGAACATCAATGCCGCATGATTCTTCTCTTACAAGTCAGATGTATTAGTTTGGTTTCAGAGAAATAAAATGTACAGTGAAGTATGTAATTGTATATACTTATATAATTGTAAGACAACACAGAGAGAGATTTTTATATTTGTACCAACAAACTTCCCATACAACTTGCTGTTTCTATGAACAGGGGAATATTCATGCCACTGATTGCCTCAGAAGCCCTCACAACTCATGTAACCACAGGTTATGTACATAACCCACTGTTAAAACATTTACCTTCTCTAGAACTCACCTAAGAGCTAATCATGTGCTATATAATAATGACTATAGCATTTCATAAATAGATTTCATGTTCTTATATATAGACCCACAGTTTCTTTAGGCCAAGTGTTTTGTCTGGCGCATCTCTACGTCCTCTATAATGTGCAGCATAGTTTATACCTAAGTGTAATGTGGGAAGGAAAGAAACATAAGCTTGACGCTGATAATGAAGCTGCCTCAGTGCCCTGTGATAGTACTGAGTGCAAGACAGTAGTCACAGAGTCCAACTAATAGAAAAATGGAGAGGCATCATTGTAGCCTTATGAAAAGCTGACTAAACGTAATTGTCATATGGAACTGCATGTGGTGAAGTGCCTGTGCAAGAGAATTCTAACATTTTCTAACAAAGCACATTTAATTTTAGATGTGACTTTGTTGTATGACCTGTTAAACTGAAAATTCTCCTATGCCCACACACTAGAATAACATTTATCCATTCTTTCTTCCCCTCTCTCTCTATCTACCTCTCTCTCTCTCTCTCTCTCTCTCTCTCTCTCTCTCTCACACACACACACACACACACACACACACACACACACACGCACACACACACATATTCCACCACACTATTTCTTAAAATATGTTAAATAGAAACCCTATAAGATATTTGGAAAAAAACTTAGTTTCATTTCAAAATAAATATTAAAAAAAATCTTTAAATTCCTGTTATTTTCTTTATCAAAATATTAAGAAGCCCTGAAATAGAAAATCATGTTTCTCAAACAAAAGTGATAAAGCTATTTGTGTGTGTTTGATTAGACACAATTGATCTATCCCCATTATACTCACTTACTGAACAAGTACTCATTAAACATCTCTATTTTTTCATTACAATGTATGTCTGAGGTTTTGACACTTATATTCTATATCTCTGTCCTCTGTTTCCTACTCATTCAGCCACATCTAACACCATATTGACACTTAAACCTTTGAAACTTTAGTCTCTTTATTCATATTAACAGGGACAAGAATTTCATAGCATATCTCACTTAATGTATCAGACCAAAACCTCTATTGTTGCTGTTCTTAACCTATAATTTCTTTCCCACATGAAAATTAAGTCACCCTTCTCTACTTACCTTGATTCTTCATTTAAATTTATTGATAAGTTTTTGATGTTCCAGTCTTTTGATCACTACATTTTAACAATTTTTTATATGTTTAACTCTTTTTACACCTTTATCCCAAGTACTTATACAATACCTGAATACAGTGATGTGAAATATACTTACTAAAGTGAATTTTACCGTGAATGGAAGCCATAGTACATTTTCATTGGGACGCGTTTCAGATGTATTGTTTCCTAACGACCTGGCTTATATCGTATTTCAGCAGCTCTTCCAGCAAGCAACTCTTCATTAAGCACTTCAAGCATATCTTATCGTAAAACTCTGAGTCACATCTAGGGTGGAGGATCTTCCCTCTCCCCCATATACTACCTACTGAAAGTGACAGATCACTACACCTCAAAGTCCTTAGAGGTGTGTCATACTGTAGGAAACCAAAAGTTTAAGGCTAATAATAACCTTTTTCCTTTCTTTCCCAACCTTCCTGTCTAAAGAATTTTATTAGTTGATTAGCAGGTAGAGCTAAGAGATTGAGCCTTGCATTATACTTACTCTATACTACTTGAAATGTCTCTGGGAATCATCTTTTTCATCTTTTACTTTTTCATTCCTTTGGTCCTTACTGTTGTTCTCTGGGATTGTGAACCTCAGCAAAGTAATAACTCACAAGCCATCTGTTTGGGACTCTGCTTTGCAGGAAAAGAAAACCTAGAGACTGGAACAATAGCTGATATCTAATTATTCTCATAAGGTTTTTTATGACAGTTTCTAGAACAGAGAAGCTCTGTCTTAGAAGTCTCCAGCCAATTTATGAACAAATTGATCTTCATGAAGCACACTTCTGCCCTCTCCCTCCCTCTCACAAATATATTGCCCTCTCTTATATTTTTGTATTTAATTTTTCCTTTGGATGAGTTGTAGACCATACTGTTTTGGGGATATTACTGCTTTTTCCATAGCTGTTCTCTCCTTGCTGCTGTCAGGAAACAATGGGTAGGTCATTAGTTATGATCATTTTGGTGGTTGTTAGCACAAAATATTAATTATTCAAATTCAGCTAATCTTCCAGGTGCTTTCTGAATATAATAAATAAGAGTGTATTGTCTTTGGGGGGACATTGCCATTTTTTAAAAAGTTATAATATTAGAAGAATAAACACTATAAAAGTTGATGATGATTTCAACAGGAAATTTCGCAAAGTCATGTTAACCTTGAGGCAAAAGAGTCAGAAGGATAATGTGGGTGGAAGTATTGTCTTGTACTTATTTTTTTTTTCTTTTTTCGAGACAGGGTTTCTCTGTGTAGCTTTGCGCCTTTCCTGGATCTCTCTCTGTAGACCAGGCTGGCCTCGAACTCACAAAAAGATCCGCCTGGCTCTGCCTCCCCAGTGCTGGGATTAAAGGTGTGCGCCACCACCGCCCGGCTTTGTACTTATTTTTTATGACTTGAACATTGGTAGCAAAATTTTTGTTCTTTGTCAAATAAAGAGAAATCTCCACTTGGCACAGCTCAAGTGTTTCTATTTTGGTCTTACATCATGTTGTTAAACGTGTTTTAATGAAGGAAATAAATTAAAATCCAAATTCCTTTCTCAGCTTCTAATGGTAAAAACATGAGAATGAGAGTATGTATAGACAGTTGGAAATTTATTGAACTAAACAGAAAACACAGATGTTTGAAACTGAACAAATTAACAAGATGAAAATTTATGACTATTATCAGAAAGAACAGAAAAGTTCTGAAAAATCTACTGAGTGCCTAGGCAGTGCTAATTGACACTAAGATTGTTGATATCAAGGCAGTAGACAGTTTGCTGAATATTGCATGTTTTATATTAGTGATTAATGTGGATATGAGAATTCTTCAAATATTCAGGGTAAAAACTTGATTCATCAGGCTGCCTGCATGGTGAAAGATCAGAAAATAGCTCACTTATTAATGAATTTAGCTATTCATATTCATGAATTGAATGCTGTCTTTGGATAACATTTTATCATAGTTTATTGGAATTCACTGCTAAAGCTAAGAGCTACTGCTTTCATTGTAGAGTACCCAGCACACTAAAAGGGATGTTAAAGCAATAATGAATTAAATAGAAAAGCAATTGAAGACTAAACATGTGTTCTAATTTAAATTTTGACTAGGCTAATTTAAATAAGGACACCAGGGAAGGACACTTTAAGCACTATATAAAAAGAGCCCTGTGTATGTATATGTGTTTATGCAAATTGCTATGTTGTCATGCAGTCATTTCAATCAGATTAGTTGATTAAAATGTTGATGTATAGAAAGAAATTTTAACATGGGTAAGGCATATTTACATAATTGGAGCAAAGATATTTAGAGGAGCTTCCATTAGATCACTAAGATTGGAAACATTATCCATCTCTATTGTGACAATAGGGTCAAGGGTATATGAAAATCAATTTTACTGTCGCACTTAAGGAAATACTTACAATAGGGACCCCTATAGAAAACCGCAATGAATCAGAATGCAGAGTTGTGGAGCCCAGTCACAGTAGATAAATCTACAAAACATTTCTGCACCTAAAGCTCAGGAAACACAGCAGAAGTGGAGGCAGAAAGGTTTTAAAGGCCAGAAGATCAGGGAGTTTGCTGTGAGAGTGGGTATCCTAGCAATGTCAGAACTAAGCCTATAAAATCTTATGAACGTGGCCTCTTAAACATGAGCTAAACAAGGACAACAACAATAGACATGCTAATGCGGATGGGGAAAATCCTAGTGGGCTTCCGTCTCATACAAAGAACTACAGGAATATTTAGAACAGGAGAAATATTCTTTCATAGGAAAGAGTCTACCAACCGGTTATCCAACACCAAGTGGTCAGTCCTGAAAACACACATACAAGTAAAATTAAACAGTCTGAGAAAGTGATATTTAGGAATACAAATGAATATACATATACATACATGCATGCAATACAAGTAATGAAAAAAGATGCTGGAGATTTGAAAGAGAGCAAGGAGGCGCATATGGGGAGGACTGGAGGGAGGAAATGGAAGGAAGAAATTATAATCTCAAAATTAAAAAAATACAGTAAAAACAACAACAAAAAAATAAAACCTTTTTGGTTTCTATTCCAGGAACACCATAACACACATAAACCTAGAGCACCAGCTTAGTACATTAGCACTATTATTTTCTGAATGGAATCAAATGTTCACGGGTCTCCAGATGAGGGACAGTCTTGCACAGCAAAAACCACTGGACTTCATCACAATACACAATACAGCTGGGACTGAACAATCTGCACACTCTCTTCTCTCTCATAATATTGGTGATTCTCTTGGTGGTTTTCAGTGGTACTTTGTCAGTCACACATGGAACAGATGTGATCATTCACAGAAACCCCATTTTATCTCAAATGTTTTCCCCTAAAATTCTTTGGGGGCTGATGCTTCTTAGGTTTCTAGTCTGGGGATGCCAGCTGTCACTCCGGACTCTGGGAGCTGTCCTAATTCAGTAAATATGTTTTGAATGAGATTGTCAGTCTTGAAAATGTGTGGCTATGTTTATCACCTTTCAGTTTTGTAGACAGAGGTTGTACCTGGCTCAATATTTGGCCATGCTGGCAAGATGATAATTGTTGTTTTTGGTTTAAAAAAATGTTTTAATGTAGAAGTTGGAAAAAAAAAAAAAAAAGCATTTGACCTATTTTTTTTTTTTTTTTTTTGCCATAGGTTAACATTGGAGGGTTGGAAAAACATGCTTGTTAATACGGAAAAACATACTTTTCTTTGAAGTATCCGTAAAGACAGCTGGAGCTATTTTGGCAGCCACTTGTGTGAAACTCATCTGGTGGTCAGACAATTCTTCTCACCAACGCCCCTTCCGCATCTCATGACCTGAACCCAGGCTATGGTGGGACTCTGGCAGAGTGGTACCTGAACAGGGACCTGAAGATTCTAAGTATTGAAACTGAAGGGTAGTATCCTGTTTAAGAGAGCTGCAGGCCTACCAGAAGTGTCCCTGGTTATAGGATGGACAGGTAAACGAGAACTTTTGAGAAGTGAGCGCCCTGTTCAGTAAACATGAGACAGCATGGTTCTAAAGAAGTAGCCCTTTATGTTGATATTATTAAACAGATACTTAAGAAAAGAAACTAAGGTTAGTGCTGGCCAGGGAACTTTAGATTTAGAAATACAGGACGTAGTAGGAAGAGATATTAGGAAATGGTATGTACAGAATGGAGGAAAGGGCATGCTTCCTACAATATTTTTTATTTGGAATATGCTTAGACAGGCACTGGCAGGTGATAAAGAGACTATGTGTGCTCTGGAGCCCTCTGCTCCCTCTCCACATGAGGGAATACCTTGCTGTAATCTCTTTCAGGATCTAAGAAAGAGGCAGCAAAGTATCATAATTCTGATTAGCCCTCCCTTCAGTGCCGAAAGGTAAATCACTTCATATGACCCCTGAAAAATGTAAAAAAGGTGCTGGTAGGACTTGATGCCACTGTGCGTCAGGCCTACTATCAGGGTGATTCATTGTGGGAAAAAGTTATCTTGTAAAATCTTATGGGTGTGGGAAAATGGCTTAGTGTAGCTGCTTGTCTGAAACTAAGAAAGGAAGCCTTGCTGACAGTGTCTACAGTTCTATACCATGCCCCTGACACTGAACTGGAAATTCCAAAAAGTTATGCCCTACTCCTACATTAATCCCAGTGGTCGAGATAATTTTGCTTATTCATCTCTCTAGCTGTGAGTCTGGGTAGGGTTGGTCTCAGAAAAGAAAGTATTTATGTGTAATATAACTTAGGCCACAGGAACTGGCATTTTTTTTAGTGTAGAAATTTAATAAGAACTAAATCATAAAAATCCCAGTGCACACTTGGGGAAACAGGAGAGACCATTATGGGAACTGGTACTAACAGTGGTGGTAATGGTGTGGTAACAGATCCCTGACCCAGGAACCATCCTGAGGCCCAGCACAACTGTGGAGAGTACTGTGGCCCAGAGATCAAGGCCTCTGCTGCCCTACTGAGTTTGAGGGACAAACAGGACCCCTCTCTCAGGCCAGTGGCTGGAGTGCCCCCAAATGCGTCAGCCTGACTACCTCGGTGGACTCAAAAGCATGTTTGGCTTGCTCAATTGGAGTGGGACCCGGGCTCTGCTAATAGCAAGTGTTTCAGCTGTCCCTAAGGGACCTCCAGTAGAGGAGGCTTCGAGAGACACAGTGTACTATGGGTACTACAGTGATCCCAGTGACCCAGATACTCGAAGTGACACTTTGAACCCAATGGCCCACGTGGATTACATGCAAACTGGGTGGCTGATCTCGGATCAAGAGGCAGCTGATGTTGGTGATGGGTTTGAGATTCTTTAAAAGTAGTGCCCTTTGAAGTGTGTACTGCCGTAGAATCTTTAAAGACTTATGAATGCGAATGTTTTTCTCACAAATTCCTAACTAGCTTCGTCTGACCTGGTTCCTGTAGACATATGGGGTGCAGGATTTCTAGGCAGCTTCAAATGTCCAATTTTTATAGTGTTGGGTAAAAGAAAAAGAAAATTCTTCATAATAGAATGGCTTCCCTTATAGTTGTGTCAAATCTTTCATCTTAATGTCACGATCATTTTTAACCTCCCAAACACCAAGTGAGTTTCATTTTATTTTCACATTATTGTGTGTTTCTAACTTTATGTTTCTGCTTGATTCATCCAGTTTGGAGAAATATACTTTGCCATTATGATCATGATCATTTTTGAAATTAACACAATGTCAACCCTTTTCTGGGAAAGCAAAGGGGAGTCTGCAGTGGTGGCACACGCCTTTAACTCATTTCTCCAGCTGTCTTCTCCTCTTTCTATTCTACACACTTGTCTATGCCCTCTTCCTGGGTAAGGGTCACTATGGAGCTCCCTGCTTTGTTTAAAGCCATACCTGTATGCCAGGAAGCTTCCTTTCACCCTACCCAGCCTCCATCATGTGAAAATGGATGCCTTTCCTCTGTGATTTGGGACATTTCTGACAGGTCTTTCAGTCCATTTGGAGACATCCTGAGTTGAAATTCTTATTACCACAACACTTACTCTGCTTCTGCATAGCTTCTCTTAGCTCCCTCCTGAAACTTCCTAAGAGCTGCCTGTGTTTTCTAATTCACATTTGATCCTGTCACTTCTCCTTGCTTTCCCAGGAGACAGCCTTGACAACTTAGAATAAACGTTTCCCCTTTCCATCCTTGGAGTGGCTTGTTGTCTTTACTGCACCCATTTTCATTGATGGTGCACTATAAAAAGATCAATAAAGTTGCCAATTTCAATGTGGATTGTATTCATGATTAAAAAGTTTTATTTTAAAACTAATGCCTTCTGGAAGAGGGAATGCTTGAGTTTTTCTCCAGGATGCTAACATACCCATCTGCATTCTGGATCATCTGGTGGGATACTATGACAGCTCTTCCCCTTCAACTGACCAGCCATAGAGGACCATCTTTGGGTCCGGAACCACGTCCCATTCATCCAAAGCCACTGATGCCGGAAGATGATAGATGATCAATCCGAGGATCCCCTTCTACCTTTACTAATGTATCATCTTTCAGTTCATTCAGAACAGCATTTCTGAGCTGACTATCAGGCTCTGCTTCCCAGCTGGGGCCAGACAGCAGCACTGACCTCCCAAGCTGAGGATCGTGTACATGAGCAAGGCGGTGAGTTCATTTTTTTTCTGTTTTTGGATATGGTTGCTTTACTTTCCGTGAAGACCCTCAGTAGCCATAGTTCTGTTATTTTTCCTCAAGACCCCCTCCAGGAGACTGGGATAGAGTCAAACCCTGTGCTCCTCAACCAATGGGAGCCATCTAGACCACCAATTCGGTAAATCCATTTCTTCTTCTGGCTCAGTCTCCTGTCTATGCCAGACAACTGCTAAGAGAACAGGACTGGACCTCTGTTCTACAACCACAACAGTACTGACTTCTGACTCTTCTGGTTCATTCCTCCCTATGGGAGCCTTTGGCTGCTTACTATCAGGAGCTATGGATTTGATTATGGGAAGAAGCTATGTTATATATGAGCATGCAAATTCAAAATACAAAGCTTAGACTTACTGTCTGTTGTCACACTAAGTATAAATCGATATGTGTTATCCTGTTACATTATAACAACACTGATTTTACTTGGAAGCATATTCAGGCACATATGAAAGGAATTTGGAATAGCTCTGATTTAGTGATTAATATGCATGATTTACATAATCAAATATCTACTATTCCTCATGCACATCTACAGATATCCTCACCAGAGAGAGTTGTCTCTTTTCTTTTTTCCATTCAGACTTATGTTTCTACTAAGGATTTTTGGTCTTTCATTAGTAACTTGGGTTTCGCTGCAGGATTATTTTTAATTCTTATTGTTCTTTTACCATCCATCATCAGAAATCTGAGTTCTGGAAAGGGAGAGAATTTGGGAACCATGAACACTAGTTTCAGACCAAAAGACCTCATTCTTTTCTCAAATATTTTCCTCTAAAATTCTTTGGGAGCTGATGCTTCTCAGGTTTCTTCTCTGGGGATGGCAGCTGTCACTCCAGACCCTGGGAGCAGTCCTGATTCAGTGCTGACAGGATTGGAACCAATCCCCTCCTATTTCTGTAAATATGTTATCTTGTCCTGATTCTGTAAATAGGTTTTGAGCCAGATTGTTGTTATTGAAATATATATGCCTATGTTAACCATCTTTTAGTTTTGTAAAGACAACAGGATGTACCTGGCATGCTATTTGGCCAAGCTAGGAAAATGATAGGTGTTATTTTTGGTTTAAAAGATGTTTTGATGTAGAAGTTGGAAAAAAAAACATATTTAACCCATTTGTTTTTCACTGAGGTTAATGTTGGAGATGGGAAAAACATGTCTGTTAGTATGGAAAAACATTCTTGTTTTTGATGTATAAATAAAGATGGCTCAAGCTACTCAGGGCCAGCCACTTGAGTGAAACTCATCTGGTGGTTGGACAATTCATTTCTTTGCACCAATACCTCTCCTCTGTCTCAGGAACTGAACCCAGGCTGTGGTAGGACAACATATCCCTACATACTTACGGTCTGAAGACTGTTCCCCTGCGGAGAGTTCTCCTACCCAGACTAGTCAAAACTTTCTCATTGATCTAGAACTATACCATAAATCCTGCATCCTTGCTTTTCTGTACATAATTTTTAAGTTTCAAACCCAGGACAAAGAGCTAAGGTGCCTATTTAATCAAGTGAACCTGGCCTCCAGGTTCTCCCAGCATCCCTTAGTCCCTACCTGTTACAGAGTATGCCTGACATACCCCCTTCTTCTACCCTGAACTCTCCAGCCTGGGAGCTGGGCTGCTCTTCTCCCAGAGGTTCTTCCTTACATAATCTAGACATTTTGGTTACCTGCCCTTATTGTACTATTGGCTGCACCTGGTTCCTCTCTTTCCCCTCTCCCCTCTTCCTTTTCCTCTACTCTCTCCCCACACAGTCCAGCTCTGCCTGGTCATGCCTTTCTGGACTCTCCCTGATGTTTCTGCCTCTGGTTATGTTCTCCCTTTCATCTACAATAAACTTTCTCTTCCACCATACCTAGGAGCAGTCATGTCCTTTCCTTTTTATTTCATTTTTGTTCAGCACTTACCCTGGCTCCTTGTTCAGTTGTATGCAATTAACTCTGCCTCCCCATTCAACTACATAAACAAGCAAACTGAGATTTCAGGTTGCTGAGTTTTCTCCATCTGTGAGCCCAGTCTACTTGACCCCAGCTTTTATATGTTGTTTGTTTTTTCTTCATTCTTTCACAGCCCAGTAAGGTCAAGTTCCTGGAGCCCTGCAAGAACACTACACAATAGTAGAACAATACTAGACATTGAAGGCTCAGATTTCCTGACTGGATATCCTTTTTCTTGTCTTTTTGCTTTTCAATTTCTTCTTTTATAAAATGAAAATGACACTTTTGTTATGAGATAAATTTGTTTAAAATTTGAGATAACAGATATCAAAATTCCTTGCTATAGTTAATAGCTTTTAATTATAATACTAAGATTGTCAAACTTAGACTGATGTCAGTTATATTTATAAATTAAGATGGCAGTGTTTGTTTCTGCTACTTTGAAGGAAAAAACCCAACAGTATATTTAATGAGAAAAATATACCCCTTGACTGAATGCTAGTATTGAAGAATACTAAATTAAATAATAAAAATAAATAATGTAAATAATAATTAAAATGTTTCCCTCAGCCAAAGTATTCTAACAACTATAGAAAACATTTAAAAAAAATGAGGAAATGAGGAGCAAGTATCATGATAAAAGGGAGGTGAATAGGATACATTAGGGTGGGAGGGATGAGAAAAGGTGAGAGAGATAGAAAACAAGCAAGAGGAAGATTATAAAGCATCAGGCACCAAAGAGAATTCATGGACTTAGTTTTGATATTGATTTACTTTAAATCAAACTATCTGTTTCAATAAGACACAAATGTATATAACTCAAAATCTGAATACAGATTAGATCTTCCAGAATATTCCAGACTATATATTTTAGTTTAGAAATGATAATAAGGGTAAGGGCATGTGTTTAATGATGACAATTTGAAATGTCATATGTATTTGGAAGAAAAAAGGTCATGATAAACAGTAAAGTCAAGAGGGGCAGGTAGAACAGCGACAACATGGTGGTGGGAACTCATAAGAGATATACGTTGTAACAACCCAGAAGGCTCACGTGATGATGAATCATGTGCTCACTATTCAGTGTCAGTCCTTCACAGTATCCCATATTTTTCAAGTATTTTCTACACTCTGTTTTGGGAGGATAATCTTCTGTTTGGATGTATTTCATTTATAAGAATAAGACTTTCTTACCTAAGGCTCAGGAATCATTGCAGATTGTTAAGAGCCAGAGGAATATGGAATTTGCTATACCTTGTCTCCTAGAAATGCCACAAGCTCCACCCATAAAGTCTCACCTACTGTCTGAACAAGGACAACAATAGAAGTGCTAATGTAGACACGTGGGTTGGGGGTATGGGGGGAAATTCCTGGAGGCCTCAACCCTACATAAAGAACTGCAGGCAGCTAAGAAATGCTGAGATCCAGAGAAATATTCTTCCCCAGGTAAGAGCACACTAACGGTTTATCCAATATCAAATGGTCAGTGTTAGCATTCAGACTCACTTCTTGGAATCCTGGTCAATAAGCAAATAATACCTTAGTCCTGACGTCATCTTACATAAAGTCCCCTTTAAGAGAAAACTTCTCCTCACCCTCCCTCTTTCTCTCTATTCCCAGGAGATCTACAACTCCTGTGGTGATATTTTAATTGTACTGAAATGAGATTTTATTTGTATGTTAATAAATAAAGTTTGCCTGGAGATCAGAGGTCACAAAGAGAGCCATAAACAGAAGTCAGGCAGTGGTAGCACAGGCCCTTAAACTGATCACATGGCAGGCAGAGTCTCTGTGTGGTCAAGGACACAGCCAAGCATGGTGACATGAACCTTTAATCCCAGGAACAACCTGGAGGTCTGTATAGACAGGCAGTGATGAGGAAATGATGTGGCTGGGCTTAGAGACAATGAGAAGGCAATAAAAGTGCAGTCTAGGCAGGAAGAAGCTCTCTCTCTGGGAAAACTACAGCATGGTGGTAAGTTAAGGCTGGTTGTGGCTATTCACTATTTCTCTGATCTCTCTGACTATCACCTCTGTATTTGGCTCTGTGTTTCTTATTTAATAAGACTTTAGAAATGTGTCTACAACCCCCCCTCTCTCCCTTCCTCCCTCTCTCTCCTTTCTCCTTTCCTCCATTTCCTCTCCCCCCAAGATTAACTTTCCACGTGGACATGTGTCTGCATGGTGTGAGTGACTTTCCACCACTCCACGCAGCAGCATCTGCATGACGTCTCCCTCACCTACTGGGACACCTTGGCCCAACCCACCAAGGCCTCCAGCACACACTATCGTAACAGTCAGTCCTGAAAATACAAATAGGAAATAACATTATACAGTCTGAGGAGGTTAAACTTATATATATTATATAACATATAACAGTCCAACACAATTTAATTATCATCATATTATTAATTAATATGAATAAATATTAATATAATGTTTTGAATGTTACTATACTTTAATGTCTGATATTTATTTAAAAGCTATTGCCAAATTTTCTAAAATATTGATTCAGTCTTCACAGGAATCATAAAGGATTTGGTGAATATTGGCACTTTTTATATATGAGGAACCAGAGACACACAACTTTGCTTTGAGAGCTGGAATTCCCATGCAGGCAGCAGACCCAAGTTTTGTGGCACGTCTCTAGCATATCATCAGTCTCTCCTTAAAGAGCATCCATCACATTTAAGCCTTTTGGCGAAGCACTTTTGTGTAAATTACATTTTCTATCAAGCTTCTGCTCATTCCAGGGCAGCTTGCCCCAGGATTCCAGAATTAATTCTGTACATTTCCCCCAATTTTCTAATTTAGTCTCATTTTCACATTTGTCTTAATAACCCAAGGCATACTCTTCCTACTACCAACATATATTGCTGGCATCTTTCCTACTTATAAATACTTTGCAAATCATAAAAGCAAGTTGTTCATCTCTCACATCCTTTTGGGAATGGAATCTTCCTTCCCTGCCTCATTCTTCACAGAGAAGTCACTAAAATGCATGTACACAGTAGCCTCTGTCAAAGCATGTAGTATCATTAGGAAGAGGCCAACATGTATGGATGGAGCACAATAATGTTTGCTATAATGAACACACAAAGCTATGGATTTCACTGTGATGTTTCTGCCTTTGTACATTATTCTCAGTATATATGACAGCATATGTTAATATTTAAGATGGATGTGAAAATATTCTTATTCAAATTCATTTAAATAAAAGACAGGCTATAAGAAGAATCCTAATGAACTTCATCATCATCATCATCATCATCATCATCACCATTACCTACTTCATCTCATGATCACCATCACTATTATCATCATACATATCAAATATCATCATCATGATCATCACATTCTCAGTCAATTCCTCATTAAAATATGAAAGCTTACTTAAGTTATTTCCTTTAAACAAGAACAGTGAAGCCTCTCAAAAATGTTATAAAATCTCTATTAAATTTAGTAATAGATATCCTTTTATCAATACATTAACATAGAGACACACTTTGACTCAAAAGTACATAATTGAAAAAGTATGCTGTAAAAACTTAGCTTATACAGTTAGGATTAAATACACATGGTCTAGAAGGTGGAGGTCAAAGATAACAGGATGCCAAGACTGGTTAAGAGATGATATCTGTAAGCATTAAGGGATGTAGAAATCAGATCTACAACTTTTCTATACATATACAAATCTTTCAGTAATGAAGCAAACAAACAAAAAATAGGGACTTTTTAAATTCGATAACAACTCAAAGAACAATTGTTATCTTAAAATGCTTTGCTAAGTGTCATATGGGAAACTATACTCACACATACATACACCTCATAGTGAGGTAGTGATATTTTAAAATGCCAGAAAAAAAACCCTAAAATAGTTTAGAAACCCCACACTGTTATGCCCAGATCGCAGGGACCCCCAAGAGACCACCTCGGAGACCAAATCCCATTTGTAAAAGCAAAGAGCTTTTATTATCTTCAAGCTCCAAACTTGGTCTCTCTGTCTGTCTGATGCAGATGATAATGATGAGCTCAGGTGGGGTCGGGTTTTTATCAAAGCAGAGGTTAAGGTTAAGGGATTTCCAGGATTCAGGATCCTAATTGGTTGACAATTGTCTAGGATATCTTGATAAGAAGGGGAGATAGGTATGTGCTAGGCTCAAGGACATCTGGCTACCTTATCTAATGGTTGGAATGTTAGGCATTTCCTCATCCCTGGGTGGATCCCTGGGTGGTGTCAATTTAAGGCTTTTCCTGGATCTGGACATTGCCTGCCAATATGCCTGTCACAAAAGTTTTGTCTAGGCCCCTAAGCTTGTCATGGTGGCTGTGTGGTCAAGCTGTTTTGGGGCCTCTCCACACTCACCATGTAAAATAAAAAATAGATTAGCATCAGAAAAACAATATTTAACCAGTTGGTGGAAGAACTACTACATAGGGAGATATCTTCAAGGAGCTGGGAGAAAAAAAAATCTTTGAAAATTTAATTATTGATCAGCCAAAAGAAAATCTATAATATTAAACTTAAGGTGAAAGTAAAAGTTAGAAAAATGTATGGAATGTATAAAAGTCATGATGTTTTCAACTGAGGTTTTCCTTAAAAAGTAAACATTACCTATTAAAAAATAGCCAAAAAGATAATCTTAAGATACCTCTAACTGTGAGTGTAGCAATTCACACGTGTAATTTCTGTTGGTTAAGCAGCGGCGCTTGGTGCTGTCTGCTGCCCTCAGACACCATGCCTATGGATGTTGTGGTGGCGGAAGAATCACAGAATCACGAGCCATGTTTACCTTTCTAGAGCTTTATTGGGAGGGAGAGAGAGAGAGAGAGAGAGAGAGAGAGAGAGAGAGAGAGAG
>CABHPQ010145255.1:23029-33076 GCA_902168405.1 Peromyscus aztecus
CCCTAGCCTTGATATACAACTATCATACAGTGCCATTTGAAATTATTGTGAAGGTACTAAATCATTGAATATGTGAAGTGAAAGAAACTGAACATCTCATGGAGTAACTGCTTTCTTATTGTCAAGCAGGCAAAACCTAATTCTAGATGAGTTAAAGACAAAACAAAGAAAACTATAAAATTATTAGGAAGTATGTAAATATAGTAGTTTGAATGAGAATGGCCCCCATAGACTCATGGAATTGAATGCTTGGTCCCAGGGAGTGAATTTGTTTGAAAGAATTAGCGTTGTTGGAGTAGGATGTCAAAGTGTGAATAAGACAATAAACAAATGCTTATTCCTTTTCATGTAAAAATATGCATAATCTTGATAAAATAACTTCTAAATGTATATTAATAGATACTGCAGTTATTAGGGAACCTCTACCTGCAAGAACTACAAACCCCAAGCATTTAATAAAATAAGGTAATAGCCTTCCTTTCTTATTTAAGTTACTTATCCATTGTCATTCTTACAGGAACAGATATCTGGTATGCGTGAACTTCCACACTGTAGATCTACTACATATCAGGACACATCCATAGTCACTCTTTGGGTGGTTCCCATTCCATCCAACAAAAGAGGAAGTTAACCTAAAGGGTCACAAATAAGATGTTTGAGAGGAGTCATCAATCTACTGCATAAAATCATAAAATAAACCTTACTTGTCCCTACATGTATTTGCAAGAGAAATTGAGTGAATATTTAATCTCATTCTGCCATAACTGAAAATTAGACAAAATCCAAATAAATTACAAAAAAAACTCATACAATTAAAGTTGAAGGAAGCCAAAAGGAAGTATCAACAAATATTATTAACTGTCTATCATCTCCAAATATATACACACTCTTATAAATAATGACTCAACAAGAAAATGCAAAACATATGAGCAACTAATTTTTTGAGAAGAAAATTAAATTGTAAGAGACAGCAGATCTAGTAACCAAGGTATTAATTGGGGAAATGATAATATTTTAATGAGATATGAACTTTGATCTGTCATGTTTGCCTGAATGAGTAAACCTCCATTATTGTCAAGGTCACCCCAAATATTTTAGATAGTTACTTTATCATTGATTACTGCACTTTTAAAAACAACTCATTTATAAATAGTTATATAAAAATATGACCTATGGCCGGGCGGTGGTGTCACACGCCTTTAATCCCAGCACTTGGGAGGCAGAGGCAGGCAGATCTGTGTGAGTTCAAGGCCAGCCTGGTCTACAGAGCCAGATCCAGGAAAAGGCACAAAGCTGCAGAGAAACCTTGTCTCGAAAAACCAAAAACCAAAAACAAAAAAAATATGACCTATGATTATGTTATCATTGAAAATCTAGATGAATTCTATGCATGAGACACAGTTTTTAAATAGAGAGAATAAAGTATGTGGAATTCAGCAATTCCAAATGTTAGGAAAACCAGACTGTTGGTGTGTGTGTGTAATTCAGGATAGCTCAATTTAGAAAGTAATTTGATAAACTCTATTAAATTTAGCAAAATGCATCCTCTATGGCAAATGAATACATCTTGTAGTCATTTAGGTTTACTGTTGTAAGACTCAAAAATTAGAAACCATCTAAATACAACATGCTATATTCACATGCAAGATTACCATGTAGTAAACAGTTTGTTTTCACATTCCTGAGAGGATAATTATACCACACACAGGATGCTATTAATGGAAATTAGGACAATTATACCACATACAGGATGCTATTCATGGAAATTACTTCTTGTAACATAAGTAAAATTAAAGGAACAAAACTGGTTTGCTCATTTATTTAATTTTGTTCTCTGAAACTTTAATCAATCAAATATTAATATTTGCTACAATAGTAACTCAATCAAAGATAAACCAGTGAAGATATATCAGAAGATATTGTAAAACTACGATAAGTGGGAAAAGCACTACTATTTGTATACATAATATCATAAAATCCAACCTAATCATTTAAAATCACATTTGAATGTTAGATGACTTTATTCATTAATTAGTTATAGAGTTTTATGTAAAATTTAGGTACTTCATATGCATCTATTATGATGATTAATACACACACACATTCATACACACATATACATATATGTTTGTAGTGTGTATATGTGTTTAGGTTTGACCATTTAGGATTAGATATCTATCAGGGAGCTTGTCCCTAAAGAAAAAAGATTTTCCCTCTCTAAGCAGCCATTGTCTTTTTCTCTTCATCTATGGGTGGGGTCTTGCGAGATTTCCTCCATCTACATTGGCATGTCAACAGGTAGTATTGTTGTGTTTGTTGTCATTGAACTCAAAATATATAATCCTTTATATAGAATGTTTTCATTAAGCTCCATGCCAGCAGATAATCAAGATCTGAATCTATTTGGATGTTCTATTATTTACATTTTTTAACTAATTTCTTATGTTTTTAATTTTAATTTAATATTTTTTAAGCCAAGAACACCACTCATTTTCTCTTCCTCCCACTCCATCACCACTATTCTATCACTGCTTTAAGTGTCTTTTGTCTTATTTTTCCCTACAGAGTTGACTCAGAGCTGTCCATATATGTATGGATGTAGGGCCACCTACTGGAGCATGGGTAGTCTCTCAGGGGCCATATCCTTTGAAGAAAAATGAAATTACCTCTCCCAGTTGCCATCCATTACAAATATTGATCTTGCATAGTTCTCATCCATACTGTCACAATCACGGTGAGTTCTTGAGTCCTGTTGTATCTTGAAAACTATTTCATTGGAGTGTTCACTACCTCTTGATCTTATAATCTTTCCTCCTCCTTTCCCACAACAATCCTTGAGCTTTCAGTGGAGGAGTACAATGCAGATAAGACATTTAGGGCTGAACACTCTGCTGGCACTTATTCTCTGCATGTGACCAGTTATGATTTTCTATGTTATCACTGTCTTCTGCTAAAAGGAGCATTTTTGATGAAGGGTGAGAGATGTACTAATCTATAAGTAATTAAAAATCAGTTTAATATTATGTTCCTATAGTAGAATGATAGTAGCAGGTTCTTTCCTGGGGCTTATGACATGTTTAGACACAGGTTCTAGGCCCCAGTAAAGGTATCAGGCATAAGATCCATTTTGTGGAGCTGGTCCTATTAGTCACATTAATGTTAGGATACCCACATTTTTGAAATCAAATTTTAATCATAGATATATTGACTTCTAGCCATGTAGCAAGTGAATACAATGCTCAGGTTGATCAAGTTACAACCAAAGTTAATTAGAAAGTATATTTCATTTTTATCCAAAATATCTTTGATCATCACCTCTTGGATCAAGCTAGGGTGTACCTAAAGGAACCTTCAAACATGTAGCAGCATTTAACAGAGGCTCAGGTATATGATGAAAGTCTGACTTCTTTAACACAGGAAGATATATATCTCCTCTCCCTGCACACGTATTCTGAGTTCCAACCCCTTCCCAGGACTTCCTTTGTGTTTGTTGAATCAATAACATTTGGACTACATTGCTTTAATCTTTATTTTATCATATTTATTTAGAATTTCATAATCAATGGAATGATATACATGTTGTTTCTAAAAGAAAGGTCAAGGGGGAAATGGTCTTAGTAAGTCATTTTTTTTCTTGAAATTTCAGCCTGAAGATGGTATAATACCTTTCTTCCTGAGTATTTATGTAAATGTCAGTCTTGTAAGTTCCTTCCCATCCTAAAACAATTCCACTATCATGTTTCCTCTCTTAGAAGTATATTAATAACAAAATATAGATATACTCATAGACAGAATGCATAATGATATATAATTTGTAAATGATGTGTAAGTAGGTGCATGAGCATATATATAATAAACTAGAAGGATATAAAGGAAAAGTAAAATAAACACCTTCTTGATTTCAATAAATGTTAATAATGGAACTTACCTTTTATTATTGACTGTCTATGTCTGCATATTTAGCCTCTATGTCATAAATTCATTATCATTTTATAAAAACTTTACTTAGTATATGTAGCACAAGTTAGTATATTAAATCCCAAATGTGTATTTTTGTTTTTGATTTTTTTTTTTACAAGAAAGGGTTTCTCCATGTAGCCTGGGCTGTTCTAGAACTCACTCTGTAGACCAGGCTGGCGTCAAACTCAGAGATCTGCCTGCCTCTGCCCCCAAGTGCTGGGATTAAAGGCATGTGCCATCATTGCTCAGCTAAGTTAGTCTATTTCTTTTGCTTAACATTTCAGTTTCAGCAGTTGGTCTAATGGAATTTTGATTGGCAAGGAATTATCATAAGTTTTTTCTATTGTTGACATGTGAACTACAGCTGGGCATTTTCGAAGAATGGTAACTGCAGGATGATTCTGCAGTTGTGAGTATGCTGATAAACTACCAGGAACTGAAACATGTTTCAAATTATTGTCCCTCTGAACACCATGTCAGTGGTTCTATTTGCATGATTCAGCACTCATGAAAGTGTTGGATGATCCACTAAGGATCACAATATCTATGAGTTCTGAACACAGGTTTTCTTGAATATGCCCTAAAACTTAAAGTAGAGGATATAGATTTGGTAACAAAATTAATACCAGAATTAATCTACTCATTAAAATTGCATTTCGGTTAAGCCTTACATTTGCCTCCCCCAAAGAAAATGTAAACCCTACATATAATGTGGAAAATAAGCCCTGTTATTCTTAGGAAAAGTAAATCAATTATATATTTGCATTTTGAAGGAAGATTGCATCATGCTATAGAGATGACTTACTGGATAACTCTATTATAAAAATTCATTTTAATAAATAAGCACAAAGGTGCTGTGGGATGTTCTGTATGACAAATGTGTTGCTAATAAAACACTGAGTGGCCAGTGGCTAGGCAGGAAGTATAGGCGGGACTAACAGAGAGAATAAAAAGAACAGGAAGGCAGAAGGAGTCACTGCCTGCCAGCCACCGCCAGGACAAGCAGCTTGTAAAGATGCCGGTAAGCCACAAGCCATATGGCAAGGTATAGATTTATGGAAATGGATTAATTTAAGCTATAAGGACAGTTAGCAAGAAGCCTGCCATGGCCATACAGTTTGTAAGCAATATAAGTCTCGTGTTTACTTGGTTGGGTATGAGCGGCTGTGGGACTGGCAGGTAAAAGAGATTTATCCTGACCGTGGGTCAGGCAGGAAAACTCTAGCAACACAAAGGTTTCAACTTAGGACTTCAGAATTAACATGCACAAAATTTAACACCAAACTATAAAGTATCTTTTGCGACTGAATATTCAATCTAAAAGTAGAGACTGTAGACACAGCTCTATCTAAGAAGATTAGCTTAACATGCACAAGACTGTGAATTGATCTCAAGCACCAAAAATAAGCCAGAATTTATGTTATTTTCCTTTCCTAGTTTTATGATTAAAGTATCTTGACAATAACAACTTAAGGGTCAAAGGGTTTAATCAGCCCAAAGGTACATGAGAGGGAAGAAAAGTCAAGAAAAGATTAAACAGCATCGTATTGCACCACAGTCAAGACTAAGAGTTTTTCTTTTCTCTATTTTCAGTCCAGGATACAAGCCAGGGAGTGATCCCATCCACAGCATCTTGCCATCTGAATTAATGTATTAATAATTCCCACAAGTGTGTCTAGAGGCAGTGTCCTAGGTTATTCCAGATTTTGTCAAATTAATAATTAACATGAACCATAACAATGGTGAATAGGTTAATACAAGGTGTCTTAACATGTACTCACATAAGATCTTTGAAACAATTGTAAATAGTTTGATAGGCCAAGCCTTACCTACAAACTGAGACGTGTTACATATACTTTAAAATTATCATATAATTATCTAAAAGTACAGAATCCTTAGAAAGTCATAGACCATAAAACTTCCAACCAAGGGTGATAATGGCTTGTCAAACAATAAAGATTTAGAAATATTTATTTGAGTTTTGCCGACTAAACTGGTTATCAGCTCACTACTTGTTTTAACAACCCCAGAAGGAAATGACCATCAGTCAATTAGTCCTTATTCTTCAAAACTTTCAGGATTGCTACGCCTCTAATTCTAACAAGTTAAACAGAGTTCCTTTGGGATTTTGAAATATGAGATCTTTGTATACAGTGAGAATTTCAGCTCCAGATATATAAAATGAAGACGTGATTAATCCAAAGTATGGTTGAGGAGAAGATTTTTATTGTAGATATGATGAAGAGTACATCTGGAGGCATCTGGTACATACCAGGGCAGGAAAAGTAGTAGACTAAATGGGGCCAGCAGAATGGAATGGGCCATTAGGAGTGGGGAGTGAGAGAAGAAGAGAAGAGAGAAAGACAAAAGAGAGGGGCACAAAAGGATATAGGGCCCAAATGGCAGAGTTATATAGGAATGAGAAGCTGGGGGAGGGGAGTTTAGGGTGGAAAGAGGGGTGAGAGGAGCTGAGAGGAACCACAGGTACTGAGTGAGTCTAGAGGCCAGCACACACTTTGGTTTGCCCATAGGCAACACAGGTAGCCATTTGTCCAAGTTTCTTTTGGACCTAACAATAATATTCTCCCAACAACTAAGTTTTGGCAAACATCAGAATTGTTAATTTGGTCAACCACATATTCATTAGCATATGTTTTGTTTATTTTTACCCCAATTGTTTAAAATGAAAGTGTTTTTCTCAAAACCAAAGTGGAAGAACTTTAAAGTAAGAGAAAAATATCATAATATTGTTCTTAGAATTTTACCAAATGGTTCAGAGAAAGGTATTTGAATTGCAGTTCACTCTAGTGCTGTCCATCAAGATTTCATGGTCTTTGAATACATTTTGCATAAAGGGGCACCCATCATTCAAATATAGGCTTAAGAAAGGAATACTCCCTACATACAAAAATAGATTGTTCATCTGTTTCACTTTCAAAGCAGCCAGCCTGCTGGGAACAGAAAGCAATGCCATTGGAAGTTTGGACAAGTTCCTGAATGGATCAGTGTTGTCTCCTTCTGAGGCAATAATAAACATTTATGTTTTGGAAGTAGTTGAAGCTTAAGGTAAAAATCTGAAGTCATAATGATGTGTTGTTGGTGATGAGGAGTCTAATGATACATAATGATAATCATGACGACAGTACTAATGACAAGTCACGATGTGATGGTGAGTCAGAAATAGAAAGCAATGGCTCAGATGAAAAAATGAGACAGTTTATAACATCGTACGGAACACAGGTGCTCTGCTCTGCTTCCTGGGCATCAGGAGGAAAGTGACAGATGCTGCCTACTTCCTGCTGCTCCTGAAAAAAATACTTATCTATATTTCAGAATAAAAAGCTTCTTTTGCTGCATCAATGTAATCCTTCTGTCAAACTTTGGTAACTGAAAACTCTAGAGAAACCACAACCACTGTGGCTTAAGGTTGTTTCCTTCTATTGCCCTTCAAGCTCACTCTTGTAGTTCTTGGAAAATCTTCTAATGCTCTTTGGAGTCTGGTCATTTGCTTCTTTGCATGTTTATTTTTTGCTGCTTTACCTATTTTGCCCTTTTGTATATTTTTATGATGCATTTTTAATATCCAACAAAATTTTTGCTGTAGAAGCAAAAAATATAATTCTCTTGCTTCCTTCATTAGAACAACTCTGTTGAGATAGTTTCTGTTCCTCCTTTATCCCCTTTAGCATTAGTTTCTTTTTATTTTTGTTAACCTCACTGAAAATAAGAAGCAGGATCTATGCCTTCAATCTACCTTCACCCCTTGTGCCCAGATGAAAATTTCCAGAAATGCTACATGCATACAGAGTTTTTCCAGTGACCCAGCTTTCTGTAGATCTCTTTGTGTTGTAAAAGAACAAGTAGAAATAGGCTTGGGGACAGATCACCAGTGTCTCTAAAATAACAGGGTTAAGCCGATAAATGTGAAAGAGATAGCACTCATGAAATTATATTGCAGTCCACAAAGTAAGAGTATGTGTGGTGGCATTGTGTTCCCCAAAATATTGTGCACCCTAATAAACTTATCTGAGGTCAGAGAACAGAACAGCCTCTAGATACAGAGGCCAGAAAATGGTGGCACACATGCCTTTAATCCTATTACTTGGGAGGCAGAGATCCATTCGGATCTCTGTGAGTTCAAGGCCACACTGGAAACAGCCCGGAATGGTGACTCATGCCTTTAATCCCAGGAAGTGATTGCAGAAAGGTATATAAGGCATGAGGACCAGGAACTAGAGGCTGGTTAAGCTTTTAGGCTTTTGAGCAACACAGTTCAGCTGAGAGGCATCCAGTCTGAGGAAACAGGATCACCTAAGGAACTGGCGTGGTGAGGAAGCTGTGGCTTGTTCTTCTCTGATCTTCCAGCATTCACCCCAATACCCGGCTCCAAGTTTGTTCTTAGTAATAAGACCCTTTAAAATTCCTGCTACAAGTATGTATTTATTTTTTAGAAATATACATATATTTACCCTAAAAAATTCTAGAAATAGATACATTATTTAAAGTTACTAAACAAAAAAGGTCAGAACATTAACCAATAAATAATCTAGAAGGTAATAAAACCTATTCTGAACCAAGTCTTATTGAGACTTATAGGAGTGACCTACAGGTTCAACTTTATTTCAAGTGGTCAGAGAGGATGTTCCATTATTTAGTGAGAAATAAACAGATGACATTGTAAGAGACATGAATAGTGAAACAAAGGTCACTTTTAATGACATTTAATCATAAAGAAAAAAAATAGCAATAAACTAGTAATGGCAATCACAGAGGGGGAAAACAAATACTCCTATGATTGACAGCTGAAAGTCCCAACTGATGCTAAAATTAATAAGCAGGTACAAACATATTTGAAGACTGATTTCAAAATAAAAATGTTTCAAGTTACCAAGGGATGAAATTGGCTGGTTTTATTAATGTAAGAATCATATTCACTTTAAATTTGTCTTCTGAAAAAAGTAGATGAAGATGAAGTGAAATGAGGAAGTTGGGTTTAAAATAGAATATAATTACTTTATTTTTTGTTGCAGGTTTTTTTTTCTCCTTTGGTTAGGCCAATGGGGCTTGAAACTAGGGACACTTGCCAAGCAAACTCTCAACACTGTGCTACCCCAACCCTATATTAGATTTCAAAAGAAGCAAATTATAAATTTAAATTCAATATTGTAATAATATGAGTAGAGAGCATATTAAAGCATCTTGTACAAGCTAATATTTAAAGATTGAATTATAAATTGTTAGCCATACTTGTCTTCAATATACAAATAACTCTAGAAGTAAGTAATCCTTCTTCCTGTGCCCACACTTAACTAGATGAAAAATAACTGTTGTCAATGATCATAATTTAAAAGCTAGACTAAAAATGACTTATTTTCAGATAGATTTCTATTTCCCTGCTCTTGTTTCAAGGTCAACAATCTGTTGAGTTACCTAGTAGTGAACTTCACCACTGTGAAAAGCATTTGAAGCTATTGTGTTTGCTTTCTGAGTTGTGAGTCATCTTCTCAGAGATCAATTTACTTTATGTTGCCAAAAGCTGCTCATCATCAGACTCATTGTAGGTTGTATGAGAATTAAAATGTATTTGGCATATTCTATAACAATGAGGATATTGACTTCTGGCAGCCTGAGGTCCATAGGATATTCCTATTTTGTAATACAAGTGAGAATGAGAAGCAAAATTTCAAGTGATAAAAAGAAGGCATTTAAAAAAATGTTGCCACATTTACACAGTCATTTACTAAACATATATGTGTAATCTTATATATGAATAAATGTGTCCACACACAGATAAAAGAATGAGAGTATTTAGTGATAAAATAATGATATGACAATATGTAGCTAAATAATGAGTAGACATTATTTGACTTAATTGGAAGAAAATATTAGTTTAAAAAAGTGATTTGACAAAATATTACTAGGGTATGTGGCCATATAGTCCATTAGATGTTTTACATTTGAGATAGTAATAGATGTTTAAAAGTTTGGCTAATGACACTTCTTCATTTTTATAATAATTTTTTTCTTTTGATAAAATGCTAAAATGGTTAATCTTATTAATATTACTAGATAATATCTATTACTCTG